>JAABKJ010010091.1:0-11050 GCA_011634705.1 Andricus grossulariae
ACGCTAATAGTAAACGTAATCGATCCACTAATTCATTTGGATTATCCCAATAAACGTAATCTAATTTACTACCCTCATTATTAATCATATATTTCGGTATTAATCCTCTCCCTAATGTAGAACTTTTCCTTTTTTATTTTTTAGCTTTAGTTCTAATAGGTACTGTCCCCTTTTTAATTAGTTGTTTAAATTTATGAAACAGTCAAATCCTTTTCTATATCTACCTCGACTAATATCATTATCTTTATCAATAACAACAAAACCATACTTATTTTTATTCCAAAAAGTTAAACATAGTTCCTTAAATTTAACATAAGGCATGTCAGTATTCACATGATCATCATATATATGTTTAAGATTAATTTCATCTTGTTTAAATAATACCAACAAATTAACATTATCACGTATTAAATGCTTTGGAATTCGAGCATAAGTCTCAAATAAGTAGAAAAAGTCAACGTTCTTGTGGCGGCCCATGGCAAAGAAGGCTTTAATGTTATCTTGCTTCCCACATGCCACATCGTCGAATATAAATATTGAGTTAGGTCGTGCCTCACTCGGAGTTACTACTTCACTATGCTCGTTGTATGGAAAGTATTCAACCCGGTCTACCAAAAGTAGAACTTTCTCTAAAAATGTATATTTTGGTTGATTTAAAGACTTTGAGTATACATACACATTTTCAAACCTTAACTCATTTGGATGTGTAAGTAGAGTAAGTAAAGCATTCGTTTTCCCACAATTGGAAGGTCCACAAAATATAGCTCTTACACTGTTTGGTAGTAAATCCCCATGTCGTTTCTTTTCCTTACTTTTTAGAGGTTGTGTGATATCATCATAATTTACCATAGGTAGTTTCGTTGGTTGTGCTTTGAACCCCATCTCAAATGCAACTGAATGAAAAAAACTATAAATAATCTGTTTTATAAAATTACTTGTCACTTTCTTTCTTTCTTTTTAGGCCTTCAAAAAGTGTGCCAAAGCACAATCTAATCTGACCAATCTTTCGAACTTTATCGTGCCTACACGATACTACAGACTACAGACAGATAGACAGACATACAGACGGACAGACAGAAAGACAGACAGACACCTTCGTAAAAACCGTTTTTTCTGACTCAGGGGGTCTCGAAATGTCGACATTTGATTGAATCCGCGAAAGTCATTTTTCATATAAAACCAATACCTTCTCATTGAGATGAGAATGTAAAAAATACATTTATTCTTATCTGATCCAGCTCTAAATTTCATCAATAATAGGCATTATTTAGGATTACAGTTAGTTTAAATTATATGACCCTGGCTCAACTTGTTTTTAAGTCATCATAAAAAGAGTAATGTTCATACACACGGGGACATTTTTCAAGAACTCATTTTTCGAGTTCTCAGAGCAAATTATGTCATGATATGTCAAAAAATGAAGTTCGAAAATTTTCATCGTTGCAATATCATCAACGCAATATTGAAATAATTAGTGCAAAAAGTAGAAGAAAGTATAAATTAATGATTTGTTTTGAAACTGTCTTACACAAGATTTTACCGTAGAAAGAACAATTATCTTGGTAAGCATTTCCAATACCTGTTCCTTATTGTTTGTAGTTATTGTCATGGCCCCCACATCCCCACAATGGCCCCCTGGCCACAACATTTTTGTAACGTTATAAATTGCAATCAGGTTATCCTACGAAAAAAGTGCAGGAGGCACAAAAAGTTTTATTTTTGCTTAGAGATGCTAAAAATGATTTTATAAAATTCTTTTTTTTTTACTAAATGTAGAAATTTTTAATAAAAATTGCTTAAACAAAAACTGACCAGGATTTTGAAAAAATAACAAAGATATTCGTAATCAGGGAATTTTTTATACCTTTCAAACAAAAGGTATCTTCGGGACCTCGTGTGGCGACTGGATTATACATACCATGATCCAATAAATACATGGTCTAGCCACTTGAGGGCCTGTTTCGTCTGAGTCACGCAACCGCTTAGTTCCACCATTTTGTTAGTATAACCGCGCAGTTTGAATTTGACGCATACTCTCTGTGCGACAAACTACATATAGTAGGAATATCAGTATGTAGGAAGAAATATTATGAAAATATAATGAAATAAGTATTGAATTATGTGTATTAGAACACTGATAAGAAAATAATTTATATTCTGGACAGAATGGAAGTTTGTAAATAATACGTCTGTAATAGCATCACGAGGGTCCGTAAATTTTATAGAAAAATGTGTAAGGTTAAGGAGATTAATGTATCTCATTTTTACTATGAAAATATAAGTACGTAAGAGTAATTGATAAATAACAACCTAATATATACATATACATAAACAAATTATTTTTAAATCAATTTAGAAATAATATAATCAAACGTCAAACCAAATTCAAATTTTGTTTTGTATATTTTTGTTAATATTATCAGTAATGACAAATAATGGAAGGTAATAATACATCACAATAATCAGTATATGTTTCATTATCAGTTATGAAAGTAAAATCTTGTAAAATTTGGATTTTATTAATTTGTTTTTACATATATCACACTTACTCGTACTGACGGACAATTTGAAATCGTTGACACAATACTTTTTATTGACGGGACAAATCGAGAAACAAATCGATTTATAAAGTTTGAAAAACTCTATGACCTATATATGGGAAAATTCGTTTTAGGGAAGCACCAATATTTAATACCTAATTTTTTGTTTTGATGTAGTGGCTTTTTTGCCTGCAATTATTTTAAAAAACTTTTGTCATCTTCGGAATGAACCATGTGTATGCGGGATACATTTTATTCATAAAGATAATTTACCACAAGAAATCAAGATTTACTTCATCTTGGATATTTCAGAGAGAAAAGTTTATCCACGAATCACCATATAATGCAATGTCAAAAGCAACTTATCATTAGCTTCATTTGTATATATTTATAGTAAGACTTATCATATGATAAGTCATTTGATAAGTATTCTTACATTCTTCTCGTATTGTACAATATTGCGACATTCTCGTTTGCATTTCCATATAAATATGTATGTATGCAATATTATAGGGCTTCACCAACAATATATTTATTATCACTTTCAAAAGTCTGCTAAGAATAAGGGAGTGTTTTAATGTGATAAAATGTGATCTCATATTATATATAACGGTGAAAAGGCAACTGGGAGTAACTGAGAAAATGGGAATTGTGCAGAAGAGCGAAAAATCATTGTGTTAAATTTAAATCGCAATTAAAAAAAAATGATATTCTGCCCCGAGCTGACGTATTGCCTGATCGATACCAACAAAAGTTGATTGCAAAGAAGATTCCATTCGTGAGAAAATATTGTCTGAAGGTAATCATGTCGGATTAACACTTTTTTACCCTGTCTGACTCGGCTTGAGACAGCGATTATAGAAATGAAATACTCAATTGAAAAATAAACGTATGATCCATCTCCGAGAGGCTGAAATGGTTAGAGGACCCCGAGATTTTCAGTTGATGAACACGTAGAAAGTTTTATCAAAAAAAGTTATTCAATTACCAAAAAATCAATTTCCAATAAGACGGTTTCACAGTGTGACATACGATTTTCCGTATTCAGGTGGTGAAAAATAATGAAATTAAAATTTTCTGCTGTTGAAACATGAAGATATTGAAATACATGCCTTTTGTGAATATCATAAAAAATAGCTTGATCACGCCAGTCTTTATTTTTATTGGATATGAAAATCAAACTTCAAGGTACAGCTACCATCAAAAGCACGATTTCGAACAAATACATTTAACTCGATTTGTATTTCAATGTTTGAAAATTTTCCAACAATAAACCCCATTTTCAAAAAAATTTCAGTTTCCACCTTCTGCCTTTCAACCCTTGATATATTATTTATATGATGAACTTCAGACAAATTTGTAAAAAAGAAGAGTGAACAAGAACATCGATAATTATAAATAAATATTAAATTTGTTTCGTTTAAATTTTCCTCAAAAATTGAGGAAAAAATATTTTTAAATAAATAACACATAATAATTATTATTTCATGTATCGTGGGCACTGCATTATATAATTTTATTCATTCAGTACTTTCCCAATTGACTTTAATTTTATTTTATTCTATACACACATGCCCGTTTTTGTCAGCAGGAAGAGGTTACGAAACACATAACCTAAAATTATAGTTAATCTGTATTTTCCTCTACCCATCTCCAACATTACAATAGATTTAATTAGTATTGAAATATTTCTATACCTCAAAATTACAAAAAAAATATTATTTCTAAAATTTTAATTTAAAAATCACCTACATTTGCCGCCTTACTTATAGAAGATGGAGAAACTAAGCGGTTGGTTCTGATTGGCTCAGTTTTTTTTACTTGCGCGTGGCTAGACCCATGCGCAGTAGCGTAGAGGCTATATGTATGATGATCATGTTTTATTCTGGGTTATTCTGTGTTCACTAATTTATGATTTAGCAATGGTGATTTAGTAAATTTAGTATAGTCTTACGCTTGCAACATTTCTTGTACTCCCTTCGTTTTTCATCCATATATACGATATATAGAAAACAATTTTGGCAAAAGTGTTGAGTTGAGTTGGGAGAAAGATCCATTTCCGTGTTTCGTTGGTAAAGATGATTGCACATACCGAACGTGAGCCAAAACGTGACATGTTGTGAAGAAAGAAGATTAGTAATTTTGGGATCTTTCGAAAATCCTTTCAGCCGTTAGTCGGCGTCAGAGAAGAATGAATGACGAAAGAGAAGACCGTATTTTGGATTCAGAACAGTGGAGGTTAGAAGCCCAGGCTGTCATCGTTGACGTGAAAAACCACGTGCGTAGTTTCACTGTCTCCGAAAAGCTTCAGAGTACGAACCGGTGTATTTATTTGAACCTAACGACCCTTGAAGACCTAAAATTCTGTATAGAACTTTCTGGAGACGGATTTTCCATAAGTGGCAAACAGCATGACGATACGTCGGACAAAGGGGACGAGTATTTTGAAACCCCCTATAGTTTGCTCAATTTTGTCAGCCCACAGTACAGACATTCCTTTGCAAACTCCTTACTTGACAAGCTGAATCAGTTGAGTGGAAGTAAACAGCAAGAACTTTGACCTTTGATCTAACATTCTAACTAACTCTTAAGTTCGACGTTGACTTTATTTAATTGTTCTCGTTATTTATGGTTCATGTACTTCTGTTCATGGAAGAAGAATGCTGTACTTTTTATTTATGACGAAAAATAAGTTATTTTTGCATTTCCTGTCTAGTTTCACATATTTTTTTAGTTTCTTTTCCTTTATTATTTAGAATAAATATGTTACTCTTCAAATACCTGCTTAATATGTTAGATTAGATGTATGGTTAGATGGATTGTTATTTATTTGAAATGAAGCTTTCTATTAATTAAATTTGAAGTTACAATGATTTTCATTTTTGTTAGGAATTATTAGTAAAAAAATTATATTCACTACTCAGTCTCTTTTTAATTTATATAATTGCAGCTGTAATTTTATCAATTTTAAGTATTAATATATATTCTATGTATAGTATTCGGGATTTTTATATTTCGGCAATTTTATAATTTCAGGAATTTTATTTTTCGGGATTTTTTAGAAGTAATGTGTTTTGACAAGTTTACTTTCTGATGCGCTTTGTATCCGCAAAAATTGCAAATAAATTGTGGTTTGACCTCTGCATGTTCTAAACTACAATTAAAATAATGCATTGGAAGTTTATTTTGTAATCTGTTATTTGCAATATAAATTGAATCAATATTTCTGCGCTGTTTCTAGTTTACAAAGCCATCAGTAAAAATTTCGCTCATTTAAACGTTCAGAACTTCAAGCACATAACTTTGAGAACATTTAGTAATAAAAAAATATATATAATTATATATATTGTATCTGCAAAGTTTCTGTTATCAAATTATTTATTTTTCCCTGTAAAAGACGATCCCATTGAAATCGATTGGTTGTAAATTTCGAATGCGACATCTGAGTGAAAACTAATGCATAGTGTTCTCGTTGAATTGCTTGCCATTGTATTTTATTGACGGTTGTTTCGAATTATCAATCGTAGTTAATTGCAAATTTTCGAGTTTCAGTAATTGCATCCAATTGTTTTGAATTTTCATATCTGACTTTCTATAATGTCAAGAAATTTTTAAATTGTTTAAGTTTCTAAATTAATAACTGAACATTCATTCCGTGTAAATAAACTAAAGGCATTCGTCCGAATGGAAAAATTCATCAGAATGAAAAAAAAAACAGTATTTTTAAATGTGGCTGAAGTTTCGTTCAAATAATGAAAGAGATACATTTTTTATTACAATTTTTCTTTTTTATATAATAATTTGATTAGGCAATCCAAATAGAGTATAAAAACAGAAAAAATAGATTTACAAAGTGAAAAACTTACCAGAAATAAAGTTTTATATTCTCAAAGCAAAGATATTACGCTCCAAAATAGAAAACATTATTTTATACTTTCCATTTTAAAGTACAATATCGATTTATATAGTATTCTAATCTCTCTCTTGCACACGCGAACTTCTTTCCATTTCCGTCATAATCGCTCTAGCGCTGCAGCTAACTTCAAGTGACTACTCTAATCTCTTGTCTACTGTCAAAATATTATAGTCGATTATTCTGAACAAAATGAATTCCGTTCGCGTACAAAGAAAAATCTATCTCCGATAAAGGTATGATAAAAAATAGCGTGCACAACTCGGGTCGAAAGGCTATATGATTGCAACAAGTGTGAGTGCTGCCCTCGCTTCGCTCGAGCAGCAAACTTCACGCTCGTTGCAATCATAGCCTTTCAACCCTAGTTGTGCAATATACTATTCAAAAATTCAATTATTTTTTGATGTCTGGATCGTCTTTACTCAGACAAATATGATTGAAACTGTTTTAAATTTGGTATACACATGTATTATACCCTAGCGATGCCTACAAGCTGAAGAAAAAAGTCAAGAACTTCAGAGTTGAAACAACTTCCAGTGAGACATTTATCCCTCACTATTGTGGGAAGATTTCTGGAAATTTTTAGATCCATTCATTAAAAATTGGCGGAAATACAAATATTGTAAGAAAGTACGCGACGCCGTCTACGACTCTCGTTAGCAGATTCAAAGGCTTCTCAACGTTAGTAGTCTCGCTTGTGCTCTCCTATAAACTTGAAGGACTCGTCTTTTCAATAATCTAATACATAATATAGTAATGCACACTAATAATTAGATGTTTCGATAAATTGTTTGAAGAATACATTATTGTTTATAGCCATTGTTTCTTTAAATGGAGTTAGAAAGTCGCAGTTTTTTCTGAATTTTTTCGCTTTTGGTCTACTTTTACATTTTAGTGAGGTAATAATAAGTTATTCACGTTAACGAGCATAATTTTTTCAACAACTTATTATTATTTTTAATAATATTCTCGTTGAATAATGTTTAGTAAGTTGCGGATTTGTTCTGAAATGTTCAACTCTTTGTCTGCTTTTTATTTAGAATTGAGAGTGTGGCAATACTTACTGAAATTTCACAAAATAATTGTTTAAACAAATTATTATTGTGTATGAATATTTTCTCCTATATTAATACTAGGTAGATGCGGTTTTTTTCTGAAATATTCCACTTTTTGTCAACCTTCCACTCAGAGTTAGAGTGAGGTAATAATTATTGCAATTTAGCAAGAATAAGTGTTCAATAAAATTATTGTTGTTTTTTGAATATATTTTACTGCAATAGTGCTAGATAGTGGCGAGTTTTTTCGAAATTTTTACCTTTTTGTAAACATTTTATTGCTATTCGGAAAACCCAAGAGTTCTTCCAAGACTCAGTAATAATCTTTGGAACAACTTGCAAAGCACACATTTTTCTATTTTGAGTTATTTGCTAATTCACTGAAAGCAACGAAATGTCCCATAATTTAAAGCAGTTGATTTTCTATTAATTGGGGAAGGGGCAGTTTTTTTAATTTTTAATTATTAAAAAGACGAATCATTTATCTTTATAGAAGAGTACAGGCGAGACTACTAACGTTGAGAAGCGTTCGAATTTGCTAACGAGAGTTGTAGAGGGCGTCGCGTACTTTCTTACAAAATGGATATTTCCGCCAATTTTTAATGAATTGATCTATACATTTCCAGAAATCTTTCTTCAATAATGAGGAACAAATTCCTCACTTGAAGTTGTTTCAACTCTAAAGTTCCCTCGATACTTTTCTTCGCCGAAGCTAAAAAAACGTGCTTACCGTCAGGTCCCAATTTCCGATTAATTATTCTTAAAAAATTGGCAGTTTTGACGTTTTTCTTCATCTTGTAGGCATCAATAGGGTATAATGCATGTGTATACCAAATTTCAAACAGTTTCAATCATATTTGTCTGAGTAAAGACAATGTATGCTCTAAAAAATAAATGAATTTGGGTAAAATTTTTTCCCACTTTTTCAATTTTATTATTAAAAATATACATCGGGAAGAAAAATGTTGAATAGAAAAAAGTTCCATTTTAATATTCTCTACAAGTCAATATTTTTTTTAATTCAATTTTTTGAACTTTAAAATTATATGTTTAATTCGAAAAAGTAAACAATTAAATTAAATTAAATTAATTAAATTTTACATTCTAGCTAGAACATAGTAAAGAAACATAAAATACGGCTTCAAGTTACTCCATGGTTCACCTCCAGCCCCTTGACCTGTTCGTTGGGGGCCTATTGTTCCGCCCGAGTCGAGTCCTCGCAGTACAGTCTTCTCCAAGATACACTGCTACAGCGAACCCTGGATATGAACCATAGAGCAAGCAGTGGCAGGTGTAATTAGAAAGAGAGACATCAGAAAGAGAAAGAAGAGACAGTGCAGAGCAAAGTAGTATTAAAACGTGTACAATTATAAATTCAGACTTGAAGCTTTTGATAGATTCACTTACTTAGTTCGGTAAACGGAGGACATTACGGCATTATATTAAAATTTCACTTTCAGTCAAGTAAAATAAAATAGGGTAATATTTTATGTGAAAATATTAATTATTAATATAAATTCATTATAATTTAATTGGCGATTCAGTAAGAAATAATAAAACTAGATAATAAAGATTACCTGACAGTTAAGTAAAATGAGATGTCGATTACCTACCAGTTAGGTAAAATGAGTTAAAATGTTAGGTACAGTTTCAATCAAATAAAAACAAAGTCTACCTTTCTAAATATGTGAATTCTACATCCCAGTCATCTAAAATTTTGTGCGCCAGCAAAAAAAAAAACAACACATTCTTGCTTCAAACAGATTCTGTGGAAGGTCATCCACTACGACACATATACATACACATATCATACAATTCATAAGTATATTGCTGGTACATATACACAATTTACCTCAAACAATTACATTAAATTACAATACATGACATACGATATAGTCTCACGCTTTTAACGATATTAACGCTATTAAAAATCAAACACGCTGTGACGGGTTTCAGACCACCTGAGCTACGTTTAACGCGTTCTATCGCTAACAACTAAACCTCACGGCTAACCTAACAGTTGGAATATCGAGAAAAAAATCTCGGCTATAAAGTTAAGGTACGTGTACATCAGGGCCATGCAAAAAAAGATCTGGTCCCCGTTTCATCGAAATTCGTCAGTGTAACATTTTATTATTAAGCGCGCTTATAAATTTTTAGGAAGTAAATACAAACATTGGATAATTTTTTATTTGAAATTTTGTAACCTTAAAACTTTGACTTATTCAATTTTAAATATTTTAAGCTTTTTCATAGTCTACTATTTTAAAATACTGGAATTTTGTGCGTGCTATGCACGCACAAATGACCCTTTCTATAGAAAAAGAACTCGGTTCATTTTCCAACATTTTGTTGTAGATTTTACTTTTTTTAATACTTCTACAAACATTTAAGTTATTTGCTTAAAAACTTACTTCTCTATCTGCAAATTTAACTAATCTATTTTTTTGAAATATTTTTTTTTTAGTTATCAATTTATCTATTTTGTTGAAAGTTTGTCTTTTTTGGTAGAAAATTAACATTTTTAGTTAAAATTCATGTATTTGATTTGATTTCTTCAGTTGAAAAATAGTTTTTTCTTATTTAAAATTAATTTTTCAAACTAAAAATACAACTCAATTTCTTATCAAGATTTTTTTTTTATACAAATTTAATCTTTTTGGTAAAAAAACTCATTTGTTTAGTTGAAAAATTTAATTATTCTATACCTTGTTAAGAATTTATAGTTTTTAGTGGAAAATTCATCCATTTAGTTGAAACTTTATCTTTTTTTAATAGAAACTCAACGTTTTTGTTCGAAGATGCAACTCTTGGGTTGAAAATTCCATTAAAAATAAAAAATTTTGATGGAAATGTCATGTCTTTTCTTATAAATTATTCTTTTTTGGTAGAAAATAAATCTTTTTCGTTAAAATATTGATTTCTTTAGTTATCAATTATTTTTTTAAATCACAAATTAATTTTTTTAAATAAAAATTTAAAAATCAATTTTTTTCGTTTGCAAATTCATTCGCTTGGTTGAAAATTTATTTTATTTGTTTAAAAACTTACTTTTCTGACTGAAAATTAAACTATTCTATTCTTTGTTTAAAATATATGTTTTTAGTCGAAAATTTCTCTTTTTTTTAAGAAAATTCATCTTTTTGGTTCAAAATTCACCTAATCGGTTTTTGTTTGAAGATGCATTATTTTCGTTGAAAGCTGATTTCTCTTGTTAAAAACTGATAAAATGTTGTCGAAAATATGTTTTTTTTTTTAATAATTATTTCAACGAAAAATGTAGCTACTTCAGTTTTTGCTAGAAAATTGATCTTTTTGAGTTGAAAATTCACTTACTATATTGTTACAAAAATGTTCTCTTCTATGAGAAATTCAATTATTTAGGTTGAAAATTCAAATATTTTTGTTATAAATTCAACTTTCATTCAAACATTAGTCTTCATGACCTGAAAACTCAACATTTTGGATGAGAATTTTTTTATTGATTGAAGAATCCTTCTTGGTTGAAAATTCAACTCTTTTGTTGAAAATTTGTATTTTTT
>JAABKJ010010092.1:0-11049 GCA_011634705.1 Andricus grossulariae
TTTTCTACTTGGCCCACCTCTCTCCTCTGATATGTTTTCTTTATTTTAATTATTATTTATGAATTTACTTTTGTTTACCTAAAATTGCGATCAATCTATCACAGAAGAACTACCCTAAGAAATGTACACGGTCCGAAAAAAGCAAAAACTGCTAATATACTTCATTGTCAGTGTAATATCGAATTCCTTCACTGGCTGGTTTTCGAGTTTAAGGTGCGATTTTTGAAATAGTTTTTGATGTTTTCGGATAAGTAAAATATATTCCAAACTGATGCACTTTGTCGGTACTTTTGTGTAAAGGGTGGTTTTCGAATGTTAAGTGGTGGTTTTGGAAAATGGATTTGGGGGTCATTCAAGAGCCCTAAAGGAGCCCTCATTTCCTGTGAAAGAAAAAAGTTAATTAGTGCATATTTATTTTTTAGGGTAGTTTTTCTTTGATAGGGGTTGTTTTTGAAAAATTGCACCGGAGGTCATTCAAGAGCCCTAAATGAGCCCTCAATTCCTGCGAAAGAGAAAACTTCATTTGACAAATATTTCTACCATGGTACTGCTAGCTTTACGTAAAGCTGACAGTCCCATGCATTTTTTTTTGAATGCAGAGTTCAAAATTTGGCTTTTGGGTATGAAATAAGCCTCAATTCTGGCATAGGGCATACACTGTTTGTGCACGGTTCAAGAAAAGCAAAAACTGATAATACACTTCATTCTCAGTTTAATGTCAAATTCCTTCAACGGGTGGTTTGAGAGTTTAAGGGGTGGTTTTTGAAATAGTTTTCGATGTTTTCGGACCACGAAAAAATATTCCAAACTGATGCAATACTTTGTCTTGCACTTTGTCGGTACGTTTAGGTAAAGGGTAGTTTTCGAAAGTGAAGGGTTGGTTTTGGAAAATTGATTTTGGGGTCGTTGGAGAGCCTAAAATGAGCCCTTAATTCTGATGTACTCACTTTTTTGATTAGTGCATATTTATTTTTTAGGGTAGTTGTTCTGTGATAGGGGTTGTTTTTGAAAAATTTTGCCGGAGATCATTTGAGGGCCCTAAATGAGCCCTCAATTCCAGTGAAAGAAAAAACTTGATTAAACAAATATTTCTACCATGACACTGCTAGCTTGACGTAAAGCTGGCAGTACCATGCATTTAAAAAAAAATGCAGAGACCAAAATTTGGCTTTTGGGTATTAAATGAGCCTTAATGAGCCCTTGATTCTGGCATAGGTTATAGATTATTTGGGCATGGTGGTAGTTCCAGGTTTACCCACCTTATATAACATTATTTCCGAAGCCAATGACTAGATCATCTTGTGAAGTCGACATGTTAATCAATCCAACCTTTTCAAACTTCCAGGGATGTGACGTAAGAATAAACCTTCAAGAAAACGCATTTTGGACACAAATACCTTTCCTTCAAGCCTGGTTATATTCAACCAAACAACCTGAACTCATCAAGATTAATTGTCCTAATAAGAAAACAACGCAAGAAAATATTTAAAATTCAGGAATAATTCGATTGGGAAGTGGATGTACTGCTAAAACAAAGGACACCATATTAATAGAAATAACAGAGAATAGAAACAAAGAAGAAGCTATTTATATATTCAATTTCAATTTCTCCAAAAATATACACGTAAAAGCAAACGAACTTTAAACACAACCAACAAAACTTAAGAAAGAACTCAATTACGGAGAATCTCTGGAACACATTGGAAACCAGCACCTACAATTCCAAGTAACACAACATCATAAAGGAAGAAATGATCACATCATAATAGGAACATCCATAGGAATATCTAGATTATTGTTGTTAATAACCACATGTTATGGAAAAAAATTGAACACAAAAATACACAAATGCTCGAAGACCAACTCTTGAGCAAAAGATAGCAGTAATAATGAAGAGGAAATGAGAATCCTGTCCAATGACAACGCAGCAGAATCTGAAAGCAGCAAAGTACAGAGAAAAACAACATCACAGGTACAAGTGCCGGTAACCAACATTTGAATAGCACAGGAAAGCCAACCTTCACATTCATCGAGAACGATGAAATATTTTAAGAAGGGAGGAGGCAAATGTTCATTTCATTTTTCCGTTCAAAAATTGCATTATGCATACGTTAAGTTATTGTAATTTCCAGAAAATGAACGAAATTCGATTGTGTTCAAACATCATTTTGTGAATATTAATGTAGTGAAAGCCTTTTCCGGGTTTTTGATGTTTTTATTTAAAAATTGCTGACATGTTTCGACTCGGATCCAAGATTCAAGGCGTGCGTAGTTCTGTAGAGGATACAATATACTGTGAAAAATTTTGTTAACAAAGTTTTTACTAAAAATAGAGTTAAAGTAATACTATTTAGTACATACATTGTGCTTACCTTATTACTAGTTAACGGAAATTAAAAAAGTTTCTTGTAAGATTGTACATAGTTGTCATTCCGAAATTGTTTGAAATTTTAAAATTGGATTGTCATAACCTTAAAATTTGATAAAATGTTTGTCTCGCTTAGAAGTAAAACAGAGTTATGTGAATACAGCTTATGAAGAAAACATGTATTTTAGCGTATCTACAGAACTAAGCCTAGGAAAGGACTCGGATCCGAGTCGAAACATGTCGGCAATTTTTAAATAAAAACATTAAAAAAACCGGAAAAGGCCTTCACTACATTAATATTCTAAGATACCGACAAAGATTACAACATTATTTTGTGAAGTTGAGAAAATTCATATGAGTTTAAATAATATGAACCTTTAGAATTCTGAAATCTGGATGAACTAAATGGGAAATTTAATGAGGATAAAGGAACAATAACATACAAACACAGGTTTGAACTAACGACAGTAAAAATTGTTAAGATAATTTAAGGTCATAATATTTCATAATAAAAGACCAAGTTATATAATGTCCTTAGTTCAAACACACAAAACTTAGGAACACTAGAGACTATTTATTCAATTAAAATGCAAAATACCTGATAGAACAAAATAGCTTAAATAAACAATTATTCCAAGCACAGCTTCGAAAAATGCATCCAGAATCTGAATCGTACAAATCTCCACATTCCAAATCTGACACACAGACGGACTCCATTTTGGGCACTGAAAACAACAGACAGAGATTAAAATACATATATACCAAACAATCGACCACAAAATCATAGTACAACTATTTACTATACATGTAGGGTCTCGAAGGATATACCCACATCTACACGTACATTCTGCACTCGACAATAAAACAAACCGCCCACACAAGCAGAATCGACAGCTAGTGCCCTCAACTCTGGAAGAAAAAAGAGAACCAAATTGCAAGTGAAATACATAACATACCAAAAGAAGAAGAAAAAGAGACGACGAAAAAATTGACGAGCCAAAGGAAACAGAAATGAATTATATGCATACACCAAGCAAACTAACGACTCAGCATCCACATGAGTGCAAGGTCGCGACTCTCTCACTTCCTCAAGTTCAAAGACAGAATCCTCAGTCGGATTGACTCCACGGATTTTCTTCGCGCCTCCTCGTTTCCTCTGTCCAACCTTGCCTCTCGAAGAAGCTTTACCTCTATGCTGTATCCAGGCTCAACAATTTGACGCGAAAATCCCGAACGGAACGATGCAAAGAAGAAGTTCTAATGGGAACATCTGAAATCAGCAAAACGCAAAATTTAGAAAAAAGAAAATTCGTCAGTTCCAAACATACTAACTTGATTATGTACCTCAAGTAAACCAATATTCACACCTAGTACCCTAAATAGGCCGGAATATTCCAAAATATTCTCCTTCAGCTCACGAGAAAATACGCGAATAAGATACCCGGTAAGAAGTCTTGCATTGTAAAGTATTCGAAAATTTCCTGTTCAATGGTGACGTGACAATTATTGAATCTTTTTCGATACCGTTAATCCCTTTCAAATTTGCACATTTCACTGTTCGTATTTACTGTTTTTCGAATAATAATTAGGTTAAAAGCATTTAAAAATACAGTATCAGTCATTTTAAGTTGTGAGGATTGATTGTTACACAGATAGCTGTGATGAAAAATAATTGAAAAAAAATGTCATCAGTATTTTATATCCTTTAATTGATGACATTTGAATAAAGCGAGACTTTTGTGATAAAGTGATACGTTGTTATGTACAATCCTACTAGATTTTGCAAATTTAATGCTTTCGAAACACCTTCTAATGCGTTATACGAAAACGGTGTTTTAATTTATTTCAGGTTACGTTTGACAGCTGTTATCGGCTTTGAAAGGGATTGGAATCTATAGAATATTATGACTCAAGGCCAGGGCAGCCAATATTTCTGGCCGTGTGTCGTATACTATTTTTCTTCATTCCAAGCCGAAAGCACGTTTAGTAATTAATGTTGTATTAATCAAATGCGTTGTCGCCTGCTAGTTCGGATGTTTTTTCTTTTGTGGCCTGCATCAGCACGCGCTCCCGGCCACTCCGTGTAGCGCCGCCGCGCCGCTCTGCTCTCGGTTAGCTGAGCGGATGCATGGGATTCGGTCGCCCGCTCAACTTTTGCAAAGTCGAGGCGGAGCCGAGGTTCTGCTGGTCGGGGTGGGTATCAAAAACACATCTTTTTTATTTTTTCGTAATACTTATTCCTCGTCCGCAGAACCTTCAGACAAGGAGTCGACCATATTTGAGGTTTTGTGCCGATTTTGTATGCACAAAAATCGCAATAACGTTAAACGATCAGTTTTGAGGTTGAACACACCGACGCTCTCTTTTTTCCATTCACGTGTCGAAATACATTTTTTTCGGAGGTTAAGTACACAATAACATAATACTGAGTGAGCGTTGCCACGTCAGCGAGCCACACAAATCTCGCAGCCAATCAGAGATCGCGTTCACTCTAGCAGGCCGCAAAAGCCACTGTTCCCCGACAGAAATGCAGCCGAGAAGACGTACTTTCGGTTAGGGGACGAAGACAAATATTTTCGCTGCCTAATCGGGGATTCAAAAGAGAAGGACAGAAACGGCATTCCTAGGTATTGAAATTTCTAATGCCTTTGGACGCAAGCCTTTTTACCGGGTATTCAGGATATCGACGACTACGATGTCGAGTCAGGCGATGAGGCACGACAAAATCCTCTTTCCCGACGTTCCAGCCAAACTCATTCCGACATAGCGCGATGAATTTTTCAAAAAGTCTATTAGTATTAAAACCCCAAATAACAAAACAATAAATGCCCGCACTATCCTCCAAGTATGCCACCCGAACAAGCAAACTATCCAATGCTGATAGAACCGGAAGAGAATAGGTAGGAACCCTAGGTTGAACAATCGTTTTTTCACTTACATCGGATCCAGGTTTAAGAGAGGACAAATCAAAATCAGGGATGCATTGCTCGAAGTCTAAAGATAAAATTACTGACGCCTCATCCACATTTTCAGTCACATCTGAAATCGCAACATTAGGAGTTGAAATTTCACGAACGATTTCATTAACGGCACTATTAATCTCTGAACAAGCTGGATTCCGATCGCTAAAACAATATTTAAAATGAAATCTAAATCTAAACAGTCAGCAAATGCACTCAAGGAAGAACCAATAATAGGAGATGTTTCCATTTTGAGACGAAACTCCACTAAAATGAAATATCTAGTCTTACTCACCTAAAAAACTTGACGTAGCAGAATTTGTTGATAGGTCCATGACTACGTTTTGGGTTGCACAATAATCCGTGTAAAGCACCGAAGAAGCGGAAGACAAAACTGTATCAGAGCTATCACTCTCCATGGCTGGCAAAGAATAAACAATTATGCAGGAAGCCATGATCCAGATGCTAAAATGACATCATAGAAAATTTTGATTACACCAGAAAACTTCTGCAGAACAGATTCAGTAAAACATTGTACCAAAGGAAGGCAGAAGATAAGACAGAAACAAAAGAAAAGTATACTTACTAGGTCACGTACGGAAAACAAAAGCACACTATATACCCACTTCCATTACCACACCAAAACCTCACACCATAACAGTATATAAAATTCCGAGTTAAATATACAATTGATTCCGTTAACCTTTTTTTCATCATAGATTACAATCATCAGAATTTCAACAAAAGAAATATGAATTAAAAGAATTTAATGCTACAAAATAGCAACAGGAAATGCGCTTGCATTTTCTCCGGGTGGAATTAAGAATTCATCGGAGACGATGTAATATTTTGAGAAGGGAGGACTGTTACATCCCGAAAATTTAGAATTTTGTGTCGTATCACTTCGCCCTCTTCCACCTCGAGAACAGATTAAGTAGCAATACATTAAGGTCATGCCCATGGCAAGACTCTTCTGATTTCTGACCTAGCGTCGGTACATGCACCACTGATAATGATGCAGGAACCGTAAGGTAAACAGAGAGCAGTACCACGGGAGGATAGAGACTCAATAAGACATAATGAATTATATAAAATGAAATCTCATATGAATTTTAAAAACTTAAACTATTTGTTAGTAATAATGTAAGTTTATATATTATCTAAAACGTAATTATTAAGTCCACAACTATGTATGAATACCGATGGCATTTTAAAATGTAACTTATCCGAAGACAAGCAACATTCAATGTTAAAGTGAATGCTCATTGAAATAGTCGGACGCATCGAAATCGAGAATGCCTAACGGAAAGTACCACGCATAATTATGCTAAGATATAATATCCATACTCCTAAAAAGGTCAAGAGCTGGCTGCTGCGAAGCTATTAGTCGCTGCATACCATAACAAGACTCGCGCATATCAAATGACATATAGCCGATCTAGAGAAACACGACCGACCACCGGAAGTATCAGTAGACCGGACATAAATGAGTCCAAATACGTCAAGTGAGCACCCCATTTTCCACTTTTTTGTCAAATCAAAACCTATATATATGAATAGATAGTACTCACGATTAAAAAAACGTCTCCTAAAGTTATTTTTGGAATTTTTACGCTTTACAATTAATAATAATTAGACAATAAAAAATACAAAGACTTTTCATTAAAAAATCAATTACGCGCAAAGTACGTAGCCAAATATTATGAAACTTGACAAATATATGAATAAATACGTGTACTTTTTATTAAATAACAAATCAAAATTTAGTAATTGCATTTTCCAATTTTTTAATAACTTTTTTATAAACAATTGCATTTTTGCATATGTTCTACACGCCGAAATTCATTTTTTTATTTACGAATATTATGCGCAAAACATTTAAGTTTAAGAATCGGGAAAAAAATTTAACTGCTCGACTATAACTGCGACGGGAAAAATATTTTTTTGACGGAGCTCGCCGTCGCGCGGCGGAACACGTCGTTGCGCGTTAGCCGCGAGCGATTCGTCCGCTACACGATCGCCAAATGTGGCATTGCTTGTTTAATCTTGTGAACTGCAGTGTCCGCATATGAGTGATGTGCTGCAACTCTAGTGCATTATAAGTACGTAAGTTATATTTCGTTTATACAATGGGTCGTGCTAATGAGTGTTGTAATCCACTGAATAAAGAAAAACATAAGTGTGCGCGAAAAAATCTAATTCTTATAAAGAATAAGCGAAACGATAGATTTAAGAGTTTTGTGGTTTTCTTTATATGTCATTATCTCTGAAAAAACTACACATGATGCAAGTTTAGTTCACTTTTTTAATTGTAAGCTGGTGGAGTTTCTAAAACAAAAGTTTGGCGATAATAACGTGAAGAAGCTTTATTACTTTTCTGACGGCGCTGGAGCACAATCCAAAAACAAATATAATTTTGTAAATTTGTGCAATCACCAGGTCGATTTCAAAGTTGATGCTGAGTGGAATTTTTCCGCCACTTCATACGGGAAAGGGGCATGCCATGGTGTACGTGGAACCATGAAAAGACATGCGTACCGATCCAGTCTACAGCTCGATGCTAACAATTTCATAATTATGTTATTATCAAATTGGCGGAAAATTTGAAGTCCCAGTAATATAACATTAATTTAGAAACTCGTACTGATTTTTTTTAAGTTAATAGATAGTTATTATCATCCTCTACAAAATGGGCATTTCTTTTTTTTTAATCGTGTTCCTATTTACTTTAATTAGTAAAAGAACTCCCCAAACGTCATTACCGTACAGCGTCCCAACATCACTTTGCACAAGGATAAACTGTTTTTCTCCTTTTTTTATACAGTAACCTAAAAAACTCTTAACATATCAAGTTTGTAAACTTTAGATAAACATAAATTTAATTTGTACACATTTTTCAAGTCAAATAAATAATATTTTAAGAACCTTAAAGTCTTTCTCTCAATTTTTGTCATTTCAGACGTCATTACCGTACGTCTTTTTTTCTAGTAAAATGTTTTAGTTACAATTGAGTAATAAATACAGAAATATTAAGCGTATCGTTTAATACAAGATTCTATAAAATTGAGATGAAGATATCAACTCTGTTTTTTTTTAATTCGATATTAAAACTGAAAATTGCATTTTGACAACAAAAATATCATTACCGTACGTGAGTTAAAAACTCGTTTCGGAGTGAACAAAAATTATGTTAATTTTTTATAAATATTAAAAAAGGCTAAACTTCATCAATTTTCTCGCATCATTCCTGTACAGTAAAATACAGGAGTGTACGACTATTTATGCGCATGCTCGTGGATCAGGTGGGCCGGTTTGTTTTCCATTTCTTAACCTCTATTTATAAAGATACAGATCTCAAGAATTGAGCTAAATAAGTTAATTAGAAAGAAAGAGATGTGTTGCAAATTATATTACAGCATAGGTAGGTAGATTTGTCATTAATAATATACTTATGCTTTATGTAATTTTTATTCACAATTGTGAAAAATTAATTAATTTCGTAGGCTTCAAATTTTATATGTAGGCAGTCTCAATCATCTTAATAAAAAGTAGAACTTCGCCTGAAATAAAAAAAAAAATAATTTTACATATTGCTCAAATTCGAGGAAATCTCGTGTAAGTTACAGACTGTATAATAAAAAAATATAATTTTTCCTAAATGGCATACGTTACAGTATTCGCTTTTTTAAAAGCTCGCGCTCTATTTCGTCAAATTTTTAACCTCAAATCCACTTTCCCTATTTCATGTAAGAATTTCATTATTATTTCTTATTTCCGAAACTGCCCCTTTTGGATTTAAAATTTTTAGATGTGATAAGATCAACTTCCGTTATGAAATATTTAATTCCTAATAATAATGTGATTGTCACTGTAGGTACTAAAATTTGCCTACAATTTGTCAATTACCCTTATATGAACGCAATGTACAAGTTACATTGGGCACGCTAGAAAATCTCATAATAAGATATGATAAACAGATGATTAAAATAATATCTTTCACCATAGATCCACCGAGAAAATTACCATGCCCATGGCATTAGATACTTTGCGGTAATAATTACGCTAGTTTTCTCTTATTTAACGCAAAAAGTATTTATTAACATTTCTAAAGCAAGGTACAATAAAAAAATTGGATTTTAGAAATTGGATTTTACCATAAAGCACGGTATGAGAAATTGTATGAATTTTTACGAGAATTTCTGTCAGAAATCCCGCGAGTTTTCTTTCCGTGCTCGATATTTTACGTACTTAGTTACATTTTTACCAAAGCCTTCTTAGAAGGAGGGCTTTCATATGCTTCAATTATTGAATACAACTTGAGAAAACTTACTTCCAGCAAGGCATTAGTGTGGTCCATTCTTCTCTTTCGGCATCGAGCCGCTGCCATCTTATTCCTTTCTCTGCGAATTTGTCGTCTTTCCTCCTCTTCCGGAGACATGCCAATAGTTCTATTGGGCCTTCTGCCCCCCATATTTCGTCTGGTATGCAGTTGAGGCTGATTCTGGCTGTGATGATTTTCTACGTTATCGTGATGAATCGTGTTTTGAGTCTGGGCAGGCGTCGGTTGCGACGGCTCCACCAGGGGTGGTACAAATCCTGCCTCTCTACTGTGTGAGGCTGACTCGCTTGTCAGCTCCAGGAAAGTCTGTTCAATACTCCGAAGGGTCGTCGGAGTAAGCGTTGGCGTTGTTCTCGTCGGCACACCACTGTGCAGGCCGTCCAAAGATACCAGCTGATGAAAAAAAATATTCTCATTAGTATATTTCGGAGATATATAAAAAATTATTTTGTTGGAATAGCCACTCAAACACAAACTAAAGTGAAATAAAATGTAAAGGAATGAACGTAAATTTGGTAAACGAGACATTCCAGTCCTATTCTTTATTTTATCGTGTACTGCTTTAAAATCAAAGAGATAAAAAGATACTTGTTTTTACGCCCGATAAGTTATCGGACGTGTGACATCTGTTTTTCATGATATTCAGCGATTTTACACTGTAGCTCAATATATAAAAAGAGAAAAGATACAAATCGTTCATTCTGAATTTTTGTGAAATTTTGAGAAAAAATACGACGTCTCTATTTAATATGAGTCTATTTGCTGACAGCACCGTGTATAACACTATATGTAATATGTGCCAAGTATGGGTGTATCTGCCTTTCAGAAACTTTTCAGGATGGTTGATTTAAGTTTGAAATTTTTAAAGAAAGTCACAAGTACACTCTGACATCACGAGAATGATTTCAATAGTTTAATTAACTTCCAGCCTCATAATTACCTCCTCAGTTCTATCAATCAGTATGTTGGATAATAATAAAAACGTAATAAAAAGCAGTGACTTATTTTTCACGATGCTAATAATTTTTATAACTGAATACAAAATTGAATCTTATACCATTACAAAGATTTTATGATGATCACTGACTTACGTTCAATTAAATGACAATTAAATGTGAAAAGTTTCCGGACAAATATTTTTGATGACTGAAAAAGTTCTCTTAATTTCAATTATGTCACAGCTAAAAATGTTATTTTTGAAGGATAAAAATCTCTCAAAATTCTGTATGAAATGAGTCCAGGATGAAGCCAATTTGTCTATTTTTTGAGTAGATATTGCAAAAATAGTGTCAATTTCAAAATTCAACCATTTTTAGGAGAGGATCTTTTCCATTTGCAACGATGTAAGCTGTACTCAAAACAATTCGGTTATGAAGACACTG
>JAABKJ010010093.1:0-11049 GCA_011634705.1 Andricus grossulariae
CTTGCTCTAATCTCTCACCATTCAGGACAATGTTGCACATTGTTTTCTCACTTTTCCCCTCAAACACCATTACCTTTATTTTATTTACGTTAATTTAGAAAGTTTTTCCACATACAACATTCAGTCGCCCATTTTCAGTTATTCTAAATGACTAAAAATATGGTTATAGAAACACAGGTTTTGAAATATAAACAAATTTACTTAGCACTATGTACATGTTGCAACTTAATTAATCAAATTCACGATAACTAACATTAAAAACCTAATCACGCCGATCAACAGTTTTTTCTCGTCCCAAATTTGAAATACTTCCGTTAAACTCTCCTAAAATGCTCCTAATTTATTTCGAAGAGAACGAAAAGAGCCACTGTGATCACAAATTTATTTTATAAAATTTTGCTTCTCATTAGACGGACCAATATATTATTATAAAAGGTACTTTTGGCAATTGAAAGAAAGACAAATCGTACATCATTATACAACGAAGAATGACGTTTTTCTTACAAATTATTATAAATTACGTAATGTTGCTTAATTTAAAGCGAAAATAAGTCCTTGCTATTACATCTAGTGTATAAATTATCGTTGACGAACAATGTTATATTTTGAATATGTTTGTTCTGCTTCAAGTACTTTCAGTCAGTCGAGGATGTTTAGTTTACTATTTGTTTTTCTCAATTGAGCCCTCCAAGGAATAATTTGTCCTTCATCCGAGTCGTAGTTTGTCTCGATTTTTTTCTCCATCTTTTCAGCTTTTTCTATTTTTACCTCTTTTGGTTTTAATTGCAACGTCGAGGTGGAATCCCTGTTTAATGCAGGTGTAATTTCTATCTTAAGCGTGGAAACTGTTGTCGCAGTTGGCTGAGGTTGATGATTTACTCTGAAATTTTTTTTATAAGTCTTATTGTCCCATTTTTCACTTCTTGTAAATCTAACGGGTTTAGATTAATTTTCATCTGAATGCACCTTATTGATTTTAATTTTAAAAGGTTTCTAAATGTGAGTGCTTTTTAAATTGGAAGGCTTTGTGCTTGGGCTTTTCAAATTTAACGGATTTTCGCAATTGCTGATTGTGGATTCTTGATTCGAACAATTTCATATATTGAGATTAATAAAATTTTCAAAGTTGACGTATTTCAAATTTACAAATTCGGATACCATAAAAATTGAATGATTTTTTTATTTTAAATTATTTACATCTTTTAATTTCAGTTTTAAATTTCGAACATTTAGAAATTAGATTGTTGCTTAATATATGCACAATGTGAAACTTAAATATTTTAGAAATCTTAAATATTTAGTTTACATTTTAGAAATAATTACAGCATCAAATTTAGAAAATTTCAAATTAGCGGAAACTCCACTCAATTGTTTTCAAAATATGCGATCTCTATTTTAAATTTAGAAGCTTTAAAACTGATTCTTTTGTGTAATTGAAATTTTCAAAAATTCGTTTTTTCTTCAAATTGAGAAACTTTCACATTTCTTCATTTTCAAACTGATAAAGAGTCTTATCTTTTAGAATTAACTTCAGGCAAGGTCTTTTGTGATGAAAATCTGCCTTTCAATTAGACTTGAAGTCTTTTCCATTGACTATTAATTTCACACCGATACTGTAATTTGAAGGTATAGTTATTTGTGCGGGAACTGCAATTCTGCTGGCCGTATTTACAGATACATCAAGACCTGTTTCTATAACGGTATTCGCGTCTCTACGCAATTTGGCATGGATATTACGTGACTTTCCTTGCGATCGAATAAATTTTTCTTTTTATTCTCTAATTTAATTATATTTTAATCAATAATTTAATTAGCTTCAATTATTTTTTTCAATACTCACTTCTTTTCTTCTGTATCTTTTTTAGCAAGCAGTTGTCTCTTCCAAGGTGGTATCGCCTTTTGTCGCCTTTCTTCGTTCTCTCTTGCGATTTGTTCCTCGAGTTCTTTTTTTGCTTTTTCTGCTGCTTTTCTAGCAAGCATTTGACGCTTCCAAATCGGAATTAGGTTTCCAGCACTATCTTTTTCTGGAATCTGGTAGCGATAGAGAAAAAACGATAATTAATAAATTAATGAGAGAATTTCTTTGAGAATAAAAGGAATAATTTAATTGTTTATTTACATTTACCTGATCCACAAAATTGGTGACGCTGAATGCTTTGCTAATTTCTGTGATTAAGTTCTGTTCGTGCGTCTTTTCCACCTGAGCTCTTTCCACTTTCAATTTTTTGATTCCTGGTATGTCCTTTGTTTTCTTGAGCTCGGCTATTAAATCGGTTTTTTGGACGAAAAACGGTTCAGAGACTGTGCAAAATAAACATTTAGGGAAATCTAAGTTTGCATTCCTTAATTCAATAGAAAACGATTCGAGTTTTTCCGAAATTTAGAAGGTTATATTGAAAAAACAGAATCAAAAGTTCAATACTTAATATATTTAGTTACCATTTGTCATCGAGACACTTCGAGGTGGTGGTGCAGAAAATGTTTTTGTTGCATTCATTTTAATGTTAGTTCTTCTTAGCTGAACACTCGTGAGATCCTGAATGCTAATAGTGGCAAGAGGTTGTGGAGTTTTTGAAGATTCAGTGGGACTTTGACCCTCCGGAACCTTCTGCGAAGGTGAAGAAGGCAAAGCTGGAGGAGGCGGAGGTCCCGGAGGAGGACTTGAGTCCTCCTCGTTTTTCTGCTCCTCTTCGTCGCTCGATCTGCCCTGGATATCCAAATTATCCACAGATCTGTGAACGGAGTAATACATAATAATTTTTTTCTTAAAATCTCACAAAAACTTTAATTCTTTTATTGTATTTTTTTATATTATATATTTTTAATTCTCCTTATTGAATGAAAATCCCTATTATCTAAGCATAGCCGTTAAAAAATTAAAAATTCGAAAGCAGTGATTCTGCCACGAAAAATGTATACTTGTTGATTACATTATACCCTACTTTTGTATGTATACTGGTTGTGATGGAAAGGGTGGATAATATAACATATGGGTTCTGAAGTTGAGATAACTTATTACTTTGAATGTGGGACCAGAGGTTGATTAATATTCCCATAACCCAAACTCGATAACCGTTAAAGCCGGACTACGATCGGCTAAGCTAAGGACGAAGGTTCAGTCATGATGCATGCAAAATAAAAATGAAAAGAATAAATAAAAAAACGAAATGTGCAGGAAGCGTTACATAAAATTATCCCGTTAGTATTTACCCACAGGGAACTTGTTTTTATGTAGCTGATCAGGTGTAAAATCACTTTTAGATTTTCTGTACTTTATTCTATGGGGGGGGGGGGAGTTGATGACTTTGATGACAGAGTTGAGTTTCTGATTGAGAAGGAAAATAATATTTAACAAATTGTATCATAATGAATTATAATAAAGTGCGATGCCTTTTCTGCTCGCCTTGAAACTCCTACGTTTCCGCTCGCTTTTCGCGTATTATTGATATATCTCGCGACTTTTCTGGTCAGTATGATAGGTTGTTAGTATACGTCAATTTGATTTCTTAAATGTAATCATATTAGAACAACATTTTTGCATTTAGACGTGTGAATTTCAACAATTTCTAATTTATTACAGTAAAATAATTTCTGGGAAATCGTCAAATAAGTTCACTTAGTTGAAGAATATAGTTAATGCAACTACTTTCTTATTTTTGGGTAACTAAATTCTTAGTTAGGTTGACTACTTGAACCATTTAAGTAAACTAAGAAAAATACACTGAAGCCTTAGGAAACTAAGATGAGTATTTGGAATAACTGTAATAATTTGGAATAACTTTTAACTACTTTTCTTAGTTGAATTAACTACGAAATTAGTAATTTTAACTACATTATTAGTTAATCTAACTGGGAAAAGCAGTAAAAACGAAAACAGTTATTCCAGATAGTCATCTTAGTTTCCTAAGGCCCCAATGTATTTTTCTTAGTTAACTTAAATGGTTTAAGCAGTCAACCTAACTAAGAATTTAATTAACCACAGATAAGAAAGCAGTTGGATTAACTATATTCTCCAACTAAGTAAGCTTAGGCGAACATAAATTTCATTAATACAGCACTACCATGCTTGACGAAAGAGACACTATCCGAAATTCGTCAATACTCTTTAACTCACATTTGCTTGTGAAAAATTAAGCAACTGCAAGATGGTTTAATGTTTTATACTATGTTACTAGCATTTCTATTAACACTACAAATGATAAATAAACCAAGCCAATCAAAATTATGGACGCGGATGAATACGAAATTTAGAGAATGAATATACACCAAAATTGCAATCGACTTTCAAATTCATAGGTAGATTGAATTCTTTAGAAATTGATTGATAGGGTAGCAACCAAGACTATCGTGCAAATAGTGAAAAATGTATCTGCAGTTCGAATAATTCACCTGTCACTTTTTCGTATCTGAAATAAATTTCATCAAGTCTTTTCTTTCTGGTTAGATTTATAAACATTAGTTTTGCAATACGATAGGTATACGTAATAGATGTTACAAACCTGACCATCAAGATAAGACTATGAATTTTATTTCAGATGATACGAAGAAGTGACAAGGGCAATGGAAGTGATGACCTTCATCATACGCGGCCATACCGCTTATTTATCCAAATTGAGGCCTATAGAATTCCGTACCCAGGAAAATACAACATGCGGTTTTTTTGATTGGAAAATACAGTCTTCATATAAATTATCTAATGCCAGCATTTACCTACGACTTCTATCCGACTACTAACCTTGGTCGCGAACTGCAGTTAACTCGAAGGATCATAAAAAAAATATCAGAGTAGGAAACAAAAAACACTTTTTTGCAGCAAAAATCAGCCGATTCTTCAAATATTGACGTTTCAAACCTTTTCTTTGAATGCTCATAAAGAATCGCACTTTAATGGAGTACTGCACGTTAAAAAAAAACTTTGTTAGTTGACTTGAACAATGCAATTGGTTACACTTGCGCTATCTACTGTGCTCCATTTGCTGATATTTTCTCCGAAAGATATAAGAATAGTAAATATTATTTTATTGAACAGAAATTTAAATTATAGATTTAATTCCTGGATTTTCTCAAAATTGTTATAAACAAATTAATGAATATATAACAGTTATCGGCTGCAGTTTCGAAATTTGAATACATTACTCACATAGATTTTGTTATTAAAATGTTTTAAATTATTCTTTAATTGCGAAAGAGCACCAAACATTACCAATAGTTAACAGTTTAAAAAAGTTTTATAAGCAAATTCATTCAGTTGGCATTTATATACATAGCAAATTTTATATTTCTGTGGAATCATTTCTTTTCTTCTAAAGAATAAAATTTTTAGACAATTAACTCTCATTCAACAACGTTTGTCTTTGTTATGAACAATGTTTATAAACAAACTCACTTAATTGCATTTATATGCATAGAAAATTTTTCCCTTTAGTGGAAACATCCCTTTCCATCTGAAGAACAAAACCTGTACACAATAGGCATATTCACTTATTTGGCATTTCTAAGCATAGAAAATTTTTATTTTCTGCGGTATCATTTCTTTTCATCTGAAGAACAAAAATTATACACAATAGACTGACATCCAATAATATTTATGATTGTTATAAACAATTTATATGAACATATTCACTTATTCGGCATTTCTATGCATAGACATTTTTTGTCTCTGTCACAGGAAATCCCAGTGAATCTGTCTCCCGATAAAAATTATTCGACGTTAGATAATTGTCGTTTATTGCTTGCAACTTTTTTATCTAAAAAATATCTCTGGGGTTGACTACGTGCAGAGTCATTCTTTTTCATCTGAAGAACAAAATTTGTCCAGAATAGATTGTCATTAAACAAAATTTTTGATTCTTATAAACAATTTATATAAGCATTCACTTTTTGGCATTTCAGAATTATGGCAGATCAGAAGAAGGTAAAATTAGAAAAGTAAACAAATAGTCAAAATTCATAAAAGTACCAAAAAAATGGAAGCAAAAAACAAAATCTCTTTCATGCATGCAACATTGGCGTTTGGTAAAAAGGCTTAAATATTGACGTGCAATACGTTTTCATAGCAATATAAACAATAGCAGTGACAGTCTTATAAGTGAATATGTATATAGAAATAGTTTATAAAAGTGACAAATGTTGTTGGATGTTGGACTATTGTGCACAATTTTTATTCTTCAAATGAAAATAAATGATTCCGCAGAAGAGAAAAAATTTCGATATGCATAGAAAAACCAAATAAGTGAATTTGTTTATAAAAATTGTTCATAACAATGAGAAATGTTATTGGATGACAGACTATTGTATACGAGTTTTGTTATTCACATGAAAAGAAATTCTTCCGCAGAAGAGAAAAATTTTCCAATAATAGAAATACCAAATAAGTGAATTTATTTATAAATATTGTTTATAACAATAACAAATGTTAATTAATGGCAGTTTATTGTCTACAAATTTTATTCTTCAACTGGCAAGAAATGATTCCGCAGAAAAGAAAAATTTGTTATAAATGGAAATGCTAAATAAGTGAATATATATATGTTTATAAGACTTGTTTAAACTATTAAATATTAATAATAATTTGCGCTCATTCACTATTAGATATTCATCTAAAACATGTCAATAACAAAATCTACGTAACTAATAAATTAATATTCCGAAAATGCAGCAGATAACTGTTATATTAAGGCAAGGTAGAGAGCGCAAATATAACCAATTGTATTTTTCAAGTTAAATAACAAATTAATTAATTTACAAAAATCGTGCAGAACTTCATTAAAGTGCGATCCTTAATAAGTATTAAAAAAGAGGGCCTGATCCATTGAGATTTTAGGGGTCGGCTGATTTTTATCCCAAAAAAGTCCTTTTCCTCGCACTGTACGCCTAGGCTCAAATTAATAGGTATAAATAGAATAATTTTTGTCAATACTCTGAATTTATTTTCAACGAAAATTTGTAATCATATACGATATTTTTCTACACAGCGCATTTCCCCGACAGACAATTCAAGTAATTTTATCAATTGAAAAAAACAACAACAATTTTTGGTTAAAACAACAAGTGACTTAAAAATTACTTCGCTAAAAAGTTTTGATGGATTACATTATTTTCGAAGTTGCTTATGAATTTTCAATCCAAAAAGATGAATTTATAACTAAATAGTTACATTTTCAACTGAAGCGATGAATTTTCAACTCACATGATGAATGTTTAAACAAGAAATTAATTTTTAAGCCAAAAAGACAAATTATCTGCAAAAAAGTTAAATTTCTACGAAAAAGAATGAATTTTCAATAAAAGTCTCAATTTTTTAATAAAATAATTAAAATTTCAACTAATTACTGAAATGTTGAACCATGAAAGACGAATTCTGAACGACAAATATAATAGTTGATATTTCAATCAACAAATATTTTTGAATGAAAAGCAGTTTAGTTCATCCAAAGTAGACGAATTTTCAACAAAAATGTTAATTTTTTACAAAATACATAAATTATCAACCAAATAGCTATATTTTTAACCGAGAAAATTGATTTTCTACGAAAAAGACGAATTTTTAATTAAATACATCAATTTCCAACCGAATAGTTGATTTGTCAACTAAAAAATATCAACTTTCTACCGAAAATTTATTAGTTACATTTTGAGTTGAAAAAATTGATTTTCAACAAAAAAGATCAATTTTCTACTAAAAAATGAAGTTATTAAGTTTTCAATTTAAAAAAACTAATTTTAAACAACATAGTTAAATTTTTGACAAAAAAATTAATTTTTAACTAAAATTATGAACCTTCAAGTAAAAGAAAAATAAATTTGTAACAAAGTAGTTCAATTTTCGACCAAATAGTTCAATTTTCTACCCAATTTCTACGTAATATCTTACGTAAGAAATGGTTTTAACCACTTCATCCCCCCCCCCTCGATGTGAGAAAACATAGACAAATCTGTGACTTCCTCCTCCCACACACACACATAAAAGACTACGCAATTTATGCACGGCCCTTAATAATCTTGAAATCAAATTCTCAGTTTTTAATTAAATTGAGTAATCGATTTCTCAATTACCATCCAAAGTAGTATAAAAGGGCGTCCTAAATTGAAAATGCAAGCTATCTCGTTCACCTACTTAGAACTGGTTGACTTTTTTCAATCAAACTCTTATCGCCTTCATTCAGCATCTAATAAAATATAAAAAAATTCTCAGTTTTGAATTAAATTGAAAATTAGATTTTATAGAACTGTTTTTGTCTCTTCTGAAAATCGGTCAAATGTGATTTGATTTGTTTTGCTGTGCCACCCTTGTAAGAAATGAGCTATATAAGCTTTAAGAGAAACCACTGGACTGACCACTGACCTTGCTTTGGCGAGACTCTTCTTCTGGGGAATCTTGCAGATGCTCTTGAGGTACTCTGAAGGTTTCAGGAGGGTGTTGGAGTCTGCGGCATTGGAGAACGTTGGCGGTATGAAGGGTAGCACCATGTGTTTGTTCACCAGGTGTGACACCTGGGAGGTCTTAATTTCTTCGGTCTCAACTGAAGAACTGGCAGGACTGACTTCCGCCTGGTCGCAGGATGCATCGGACTTGTTGGCCGCTGTTCCGCGACAGAGTAGGGATAGTCGTGATTATTAAAAGTCTATGGAGGGAGGATATGTAACGTGTGCAAGTGAAATCTAGGTAAGTATATTATATGCCTGTTGAGCGCCATGGTCTAGTAATAGCTATTTGTAGCCTCATCCATAATCGCCCACTAACGGCCCAATTAAAAGCTATCATCAGATCATCACCCTAAATCTCATTCACTATATTGCTAATTCGACAAACTATTAACTTCACTTTTCACACATCCAAAATCCTCTTCAAATTCCAACCCTTACAAATTTGTATTGGTAATATTTCAAAATACTTTTCATTATTGCAAATCATTTGAGCACTTTTTATACCCTGGAAGAGAAAAGTCAATGGCCATTTTAGGAATTAAATATATATTGCAAGATTTTTTTATAATTAGCCAAACTGTTATCTTCACTCTTCACACATCTAACATTCTCTTCAAAATCAAATTCCAACCCTTAATTATTGAACTGATAATATTTCAAAATACTTTTTATTATTGCAAATCATTTGAGCATTGTTTCAATCCTGGAAGAGAAAAGTCATTCCAAAAAGTGAATATAATTATATATATATATATTTATTTATTGCAACATCATTGTATATGTGTAAGCTGGAATATAGAATTATTTAAAAATTGGCATTATTGAAATCCTGACTGATTTACAATTTCGAATTATATTGTTCTGAATTAGAATACTTGCAAATTTGGATACTTTCAAAATTTTGAAGCCTTTTCTTAAGAAGATAGGAAAATAGTTTGTTTTAAAAATTAAAATTATTGTTTGTTTCAACAAATGAGATGCTTCCAGATTTGGATTTCTAACTAAAATCTACAGCAAATTAAGGATCCTGCAGGTCAAAATTCTAAAATTTAAATCTTTTGAATTCAAAAATTCAAAAGAAAGCGTTTTTAGAAATTAAATTAGTCATTCCAAAATGAAAGACATTTAAATTTTTGAAATTATAAAGTATTTGAATGGACGTTATTGACTGATTTAAGATCAAAATTGTATACCGTATAACTGTAATCTTTTTCCTATTCGTGTCCTTTAAATATTTAAGGCTTGGAAATTTAAATAATTAGAAAATTGAATTCTTCGCATTTATTCTTTTTTTAAAACTGTTTTTGTATTCCGTATTTTGTATTCGAAAATGGAATTCGGAAAGAAATGTCAAAATAGTCGAGGTTATTTATTTCACATAGTCTCAATTAATCTCAACCTCAAAAGTGTATTTTTTCAAAAACTAACATTAGAAATTTCTAACAGGAATAAAAATAGTAAACTACATTGATTTAAGAGTCAAAAAAAATTTTAAATCTGAATTTAGCAAATTTCAAAAATAAGTATTCTCCTTTTTAAAAGTAATACCTTTGATTTTACCGGCTTTGGACATTTTACTACTAGCACTTCTGTTTCGTTTTATTAACTTAAGCTTTTCCAGCCTCTCTAGCTCTTTAATTCTTTTCTGTTTGCATTCTGATAAATTTAATTATAGTTTTTTACCCCATTCAAAAGTTCTAATTGTAAGTTAGATTTAGGAGCGTGTATCTTGGAAGCCGATGCTTTGATTCAAGATATTTTATTTCAAAAGAATTGAAGAACACTTGTTATAATTTGTTATTCAATTTTCCTGTTCAAAAAAGTTAACATTTCGTATTTTATATCTTGCAAGAGAAAGGTCAGTAAAATATTATTTTCAAGAATTGTGAATTGGAATTTTCCGCAAAAATTCAAAATTGCATTTTGTACGTCTGTACAAATTCAAGAAAAATACAACAAATATTTTTAAAAGTAAAAATTTAGCTTTCCCAAATTTCTTTGAGATTCAAATTTACTTTTTCGGAGGAAAAAACTTTGTTTGAATCTCAATGCTAAAAATAATTCCAAAGAAAAAACAAATTTTTAAGCTGTTCATTTTAAACCAAGCAACAAGAAAAATTTGTGTTTCGTACAAACAAACATTTTGTTGCTATAGAGTATAGATGTAACAAAATGTTTTAGTTACCTCACCAAAATTTATATTGAATCAACAAAAATTTGATGTTTGCTGAATCAAAAAAATTTCGTTGTAAACAAAAGTTTTGTTAAAATAACCAAAATTTTGTTGGGACCAAACATAATTTGTTGCTTCTATAACAATCAAATCGTTTTGTTGAGCAACCCAAAGATTTTTCGCGCATCAGTAAAAAGCTACTAAATTTAATTATTAAAAAAAATTATAATACAAACTGATAGGCATTTTTAAATTTTTCTTATTTACACTTTGAAAATATTTTTAATTGAATACTGCCATATTACAAAATTACCCTTTCGAAACATATCAATTTTTAATATTTTACAATTATTTATTATAAAAAAGTTAGATGGATGGAACTTTTAATTTTGTTGAATTAAAAGAAAAGAGAAAACAATTTAATATATATATATATATATATATATATA
>JAABKJ010010094.1:0-11049 GCA_011634705.1 Andricus grossulariae
TGTCCCAACCTATACAGTGCTCCAACCTATACAGTGTCCCAATTTATACAACGTCCTAACCTATACAGTGTCCCAACCTATACAGTGTCGCAATTTACACAGTGTCCCAATTTATTCAGTGTCCCAATCTATACTGTGTCCCAAATTATACAGTGTCCCAACCTATACAGTGTCCCAACATATACAGTGTCCCAACCTATACAGTGTCCCAGCCTATACAGTGTCCCAACCTATACAGTGCTCCAACCTATACAGTGTCCCAATTTATACAACGTCCTAACCTATACAGTGTCCCAACTTATACAGTGTCGCAATTTACACAGTGTCCCAATTTATTCAGTGTCCCAATCTATACTGTGTCCCAAATTATACAGAGTCCCAACCTATACAAAGTCGAAATTAACACAGTGTCCCAACATATACAGTGTCCCAACATATACAGTGTCCCAGCCTATACAGTGTCCCAATTTATACAGCGTCTAAATCTATACAGTGTCCCAACATATACAGTGTCGCAATTCACACAGTGTCCCAATTTATTCAGTGTCACACCCTATAAAGTGTCCCAGCTTATCTACAGTGACCCAACCTATATACAGTGTCGCAATTTTCACAGTGTCCCAATTTATTCAGCGTCCCAACCTATAAAGTGTCCCAACCTATACAGTGTCCCAATGTATACAGCGTACTTACTTATACAGTGTCCCAACCTATACAGCGTCGCAATTTACACAGTGTGCCAATTTATTCAGCGTCCCAGACTATGCAGTGTCCCAATTTATACAGCGTCCTTACCTATACAGTGTCCCAACCTATAAAGTGTCCCAGCATATACATTGTCTTAACCTATACAGTGTCGCAATTTACACAGTGTCCCAATTTATACAGCGTCCCAACCTATACAGTGTTCCAACTTATACAGTGTCCCAATTTATACAGCGTCCTTGCCTATACAGTGTCCCAACCTATACAATGTCGCACTTTACACAGTGTGCCAATTTATTCAGCGTCCCAACCTATAAAGTGTCCCAGCCCATACAGTTTCCAAATTATACAGCGTCCTTGCCTATACAGTGTCCCAACCTATAAAGTGTCCCATCCTATAAAGTGTCCCAACCTATAAAGTGTCCTAACCTTTAAAGTGTCCTAACCTTTAAAGTGTCCCAACCTATACATTGTCCCAACCTATACAGTGTCGCAATTTACACAGTGTCCCAATTTATACAGCGTCCCAACCTATACAGTGTTCCAACCTATACAGTGTCCCAATTTATACAGCGTCCTTACCTATACAGTGTCCCAACCTATAAAGTGTTGCAATTTACACAGTGTCCCAATTTATACAGCGTCCTTGCCTATAAAGTGTCGCAACCTATAAAGTGTCGCAACCTATAAAGTGTCCCAGCCTATACAGTGTCCCAATTTATACAGCGTCCTTGCCTATACAGTGTCTCAACCTATAAAGTGTCCCAACCTATACATTGTCCCAACATGTACAGTGTCGCAATTTACACAGTGTCCCAATTTATACAGCGTCCCAACCTCTACAGTGTTCCAAACTATACAGTGTCGCAATTTACACAGTGTGCCAATTTATTCAGCGTCCCAACCTATAAAGTGTCCCAACCTATACATTGTCCCAACCCGTACAGTGTCGCAATGTACACAGTGTCCCAATTTATACAGCGTCCCAACCTATACAGTGTCCCAATTTATACAGCGTTCTTGCCTATACAGTGTCCCAACCTATACAGTGTCGCAATTTACACAGTGTGCCAATTTATTCAGCGTCCCAACCTATAAAGTGTCCCAGCCTATACAGTGTCCCAATTTATACAGCGTCCTTGCCTATACAGTGTCCCAATCTATAAATTGTCCCAACCTATAAAGTGTCCCAACCTGTACAGTGTCGCAATTTACACAGTGTCCCAATTTATAAAGCGTCCCAACCTATAGAGTGTTCCAACCTATACAGTGTCCCAACCTATGCAGTGACCCAACCTATACAGTTTCCAAACCTGTTGGACACTCCCCTGCTAAACGTATTTTAATTTTTAATTTTCATTTTAATTGGCTTTACCTAGAAATAAGAGAAAATGGAGAGTGCAAAAAAGTGAATATTTGCATGAACGAGTTGACTTTTCTCCTCTGTGGATAAATTCCATTAATTATGCAACTTTGCTGGTAGTATTTGCTCTCCGGGATGTCGCTGTGCTTTTCGCGCGTTAATGACCCGATCCGAATCATGCAATTATTAGTCGCAATCCGACCTTCAAAGCCAGACTTCAGTCTTTTGATCCGATTGCAACCGGAGACACTTTGATTTAGATTTCAGATTTCTGATTGACTAATTTATCAAATATCGTTAGCCACACGCTTTTTTTCAGTAATTACTATTTTATTTTATCATTTAAAACGAGAGGTACATAACTGTTGCAATCGGTGTACAGATGTTATTGCAACCACTTGAAATAATTGCGCAATCACTTAAAATCGAGTGAGGTCACAATAATAAAACTTCATTTTATATTTGTAATATTTTTATTTTTCATTTATTTAATTATTTTTATTTTTTATTTTATTTTATGATTCAGATTAAAGGTACCATAAATCACTGCAGTCACTGTGCATTCTGCTAGCATGATAGATCCCAATAAAACAACCCAACTATTTTTGTTTTTAAACTTATTCTTTTTGGTTGAAAAGACTAAAATGACATTTTATTTTCATAATTCATCATTATTGATTGAAAGTCCTACTATTTAGTTAAAAATGTAATTATTTTGTTGAAAATTCAACTATTTGGTTCAAAAGTCATCTTGTTTGATCGAAAATTCAACTGTTTTGCTGATTTTTTTTTTTTTTATAGCAAATTCATATTTCTTAGTAAAAAATTAACTTTTTTGTTAGAAATTTAAATAAAAAATTTAAATTAAAAATTTATATAGTTTAAATAAAACATTATAATTTTATTATAAAAATAATTAAATTAATTTATAAATATATTTTCTTACATTTTCTTCCTTCTGTCGATTATATTTTTAGTTAAAAAGTTTACTATTGTGTTGAAAACCCATTCTTTTTTATTGAAAATTCAACTCTTTACTAGAAAATTCAACTGTAATCATTTTTTGTTGAACATTTAACTATTTTTTTCAACTTCTTTTTGATCCAAGATTTCATCTGTTTGAGGATTCAACTATTTTCTTGAAAATTTGTCTTGTTTGTTGAATTAAACTTTTTTTAAATTTAAAATGAAAATATTTTTTGATGGAAATATTTATTATTACATTCTTGGTTGAAAATGCATGTTTTTTGGTTAAAAATTAAACTACTTGGTTGAACTACTTTGTTTAAAAATAAAGATTCATCATTTTAGTTGAAAATTCATCGCTTTGGTTGAAAATACGTTTTTTCTTTGTTGTGAAAAATGATTTTTTTTAAAGCTGAAACTTGAACCATTTCAGTTTGATTCATCGATTTAGTTAAAAATTCACCTCTTTGATTAAAATTTTAACCATTTTATTGAGAATTTTTTTTTTTAATTGACAAGTACAAATATTTGGGTAAAAGTTGAATAAATTTTTTTAAATTGATCTTTTTTAGTTCAAAATTCGTCTTTTTTGGTAGAAAAATAATTTTCTTGTTTTGAAAGTTCCTATTCTTTGGTTAAAAATGAAAATTTTTGGTTGGAAATTGCCTTTTTTGTGGGAAATTCAACTGTTTTACAGAAAATTCGTCTTTTGGTTTGGAAATTCAGTAATATGGTTGTACTTCTTTTCCTTTCTTGACTGAAAAATCTTTATTTGATGAAAATTCATCTCCTTTGGTAGGAAATTGGACTATTTTGGTGAATAATTCGCTATTTTTGTAGAGAAATATTTTTTTATTTTTTTATTGTAAATTTAAATTTTCCAGTTTTAGTTGAAAACTTTGCTTTTTTAGTTGAAATTTCAACTATTTGTTTGAAAATTAATGTATTTTCTTGAAGATCCATAGTTTTTTGTTAAAAATTCATATTTTTTATTTCAAAATTCATCTCTTTGGATAGAAAATTCATCTTTTTTGGTTGAAATATCAACTTTTACTTTTTTTTGTAGAGAATTCATCATTGTATGTTAAAAATGCAACTATTTGGTAAAAAATGTAACTATTTTGTTGAAACTTTAATCATTTTGTTGAAAATTTAACTCTGGTTGAAAATTGTTTAAATCAAAACAACTGTTTTCTTGGAAATACATGCAAATTTCTTTGAATCAAACACATTTTGGTTGAATCAATGAAATATTTGATAGACCTAACAATTTTTTTTGGTTAAATCATCCAAATACTCCATCTACAGAAAGGTTAAGTTAGAAAAACCAAAAAGTTTACTTGGGTAAACGAATTTTTTTTTATTATCAATATAATAACCATATTCTATGGCTGAAACAACAAAAATGTTGATTCAACCAAATCGTTTTCTGATTGTTCAAAAGTAATCTTTTTTGGTTAAACGTTCAACAGATTTATTGGAACTTTGTCGCTTTATATTGAAAATTCACCTTTTATGGTAGAAACGTTATCTCGTTGGCTGTCCAAATTAAATTTGAAGTTTTCAAATTGTAATCTGGAATGGTTTTATTCTGTTTATAAAAAATCCTCTGTTAAAAATATTACAAGATTAAAATGCTGGTCTTTGAATATTAACAGGGAGCGGATTAGAAGCACTGTGAAGTTAGCTGACGCGCGCAGCTCGGCTCTAACATGCGGAGATCCCAGGCTCTCACATGCGGAGATCCCAGTCTCTCACATGCGGAGAACCGTCAGCCCGGCAGAGAGGGGGTCGCGAATCAACGTGCGTTCCCGTCGTGCGCGCGCACGCTTGCCGCTGGTCTAACCGGGGCGCATGTCAGAGCCTGGGATCTCCGCATGTGAGAGCCTGGGATCTCCGCATGTTAGAGCCTGGTATCTCCGCATGTTAGAGCCGAGCTGCGCTCGTCAGCTAACTTCACAGTGGCTCTAATTCACTACCTGAATATGAATGGCCAAGGAAAATAAAAAATTGGCTACTTGCAATTACCAGAATTTCATTTTTCAGCTGATTAAAAATGAAAGAAAAATAAATATATATATAAAAATAATTGCAATGCCTTCTGATATGCTGAGAATGTAAAAACCGTCGGAATAAAAATCTGTGCTTATTTAACAGTGGCAAAACCGATTTTACGATCTGGAGATGATGATCCACTTTAAATGATCTGAAAGCAGAGCTGTAAAATTTAAAGAAGCTAAAAGCCGCCTTCTTCGCCGAAAGAAGCGGGGGCGGCAAAAATTCAGCAGGCCAGACATTTAAAAAAGCAGACCGTTCAAGTGGCTGCGAAGTTCAACGCTCTAGCGCGTTTTAATTGCATCCATTACTTGCGTCACTTCTCGAAAGAACAAGTACACTCGGATCTACCTTTTTTCAACATTTACCACACATCACAATTATGCACACTACAGTTTTTGCCTTATTTTACATCCCGTTTCTATATCTATACCTTGAACATGAAGTTAGACTATTTTTAGTAAATAGAGCATACATGATTTTTAAATCGAGGTCAGCTTATGTATTTCGCATTGTTGCATCGATCTTTAACATTCATGCCTGATTAATAGGGTGATTCCATTGTATAAGGGGCCGTGTAGAAATTACGTAAATTTTTTTTCTGAAATTTTGAACCACGTACCCCCCCCCCACCCACCTTTTCAGGTTCTATAAGTGTTGGATAAGTTACTTTTTTTGTTGTTTGAATAAAGTAACTTCAAGTTACCTAAAAAGTTACTCTTTACGTACTTCATTTTATAGTTTAAATGTCAAAATAACTAAGATGATAATTCATAAAAACTTAATTAAAAAAGGAACAGGAATACAAACATTTGTATTCTTATCCGAAAAATATGACATTTTGTTACCGGGAAAAATTAATTTTTAAGCCAAAAGGACGAATTTTCAACAAAAAATTACTTTTCAACCAAATTTGGACTTTTTACCAAATTAGTTGAATTTTTAACAAATTACATACATTTTAATCCAGATGGTTGGATTTTCATACCGTAAATATTAATTTTGCACAAAAAAGTTAATTTTGAACCAAATAGTTGAATTTTCTACCATTTTCAAACCAAAGAGACGAATTTTCTACTAAAGAATTTAATTTCCAACAAAAAAGTTAATTTTCAACTAAATAGTTGAATTTTCTACCATTTTCTTCAAATCGAAAAGACAAAGAAAAAGTCAAACAACTGAATTTTTAAGAAAGTAGGTATTCTTTCGAATTTTCAACAAAATAGCTGAATCGTCAACCAAATCAGATTAACATTTTATTAAAATAATTAAATATTTAACCAAAATAAATTCTATTTTTTTTACCAAAAGAGATCAATTTTGAAAAGAAAAAGTCGAATTTTGAAAGAAGAAAGAAAAAATTTTCCACTCAATTGTTGCATTTTTAAGCAAAGAAGATGAATTTTCTACAGAACAGCTGCATTTTCAAATGGAAAATATGAATTTTTAAGAAAAAAAAATTACTTTTCAATGAAATGAAATAGTTGAATTTTTAACAAAATTCGTGAATTCAGTCACTACTGTTTCTCTTATAAATTAAGAAAGTAGTTAAACTTTCGACCAAGTAGTTGAATTTTCAACTAAAAAATGAATTATCAACAAAATATTTAATAGTATTTCAACCACGAAAGATTTTTCAGTCAATAAATACAATAAATTGTATCCAAAATCTAGAATTTTTAAGCCAAAAAAATATGTTTCTACAGAAGATTAAATTTTGACCAAAACAAAGAATTCCCCAAAAATTACATCAATTTGCAACCAAACAGTTTAATTGTGAAACTAAAAAAAGCATCTTCCAAATAGTTAAATTATCAGTTAAAAAATTAATTTTTTGACAAAAAAAACAAACTATTTTTTATCAAATCAGTTCAATTTTCAACCAGAGATGAACTTATAAAATTATGAGTCTTTAACCAAGACAACGAATTTTTAAGAAAGCAGTTTAATTTTCAACAAATAAGATTATTTTTTTACCAAAAAAGACAAATTTCAACTAACCAAATCAATTCGCAGCAAATAGTAGAATTTTGAATCTGAAAAACATCCATTGTTGATCAAAAATGGAATAGTTAAATTTTCATTTGATGAAATTAATTTTAAATAAAAAAAACTAATTTTCGACAAAACAGTTGAATTTTCTACCAAAAAGTTGAATTTTGCATCAAATAGTTTAATTTTCTAGCAAAGTGTTCAATTTTCAAGACAAAATCACCAATTTTCTAGAAAAAAGTTGAATTTTCAAACTATTACTTAAATTTTCAGTTTAAAAATTAATTTTTAACAAAAAAAAAAGATAATATTTTTACAGTCGTTCAATTTCCCACTAAAAATATGAATTTTCCAATTTTTGACGAACGAATTTTTTATAGAACAGTTTAATTTCCTACAAGGCAGTTGAATATTCTACTAAATTCTTGAATTTTCTACCAAACAATTGAATTTTCAACCAAGTTATTAAATGTTCACTTAAAAAAATTATTTTATAACAAAATAATATATAATTTTTATCAAAGTGGTTCAATTTTCAATCAAAGAGATGAATTTTTATTTTAAATTAAAACTAGTTGAATTTAATGTAAAAGGGTGAATTCTCAATAAAACACAACAAAATTTTAAACAGTGCAAAATTTCTAACCAAGAGGATTTCAACAAAATTGTTGCATTTTCAACAAAATAATCAAATCCCCTATTTTTTGGATTCAAAATTCGACTATTATATTCTTGGTTCGGAATTCATCTCATTTAGTTAAATATTCTACTATTTGGTTGAAGATTTAATTATTTTGTTGAAAATTCGTTTTTTTTTTTTGTAAAATTCAGCTACTTGAAAATTCGTCTTTTTTTGTTGAAACTTAATTTTTTTAACTGAAAATTTAAAGATTCTATTTTCGGTTGCAAATTTATCTTTATTAGTTGAAAATTCAATTATTTGGTTGAAAATTCATCCTTCGTGATTGAAAATTAATTTTCTGGTTTAAAATTCACCTTTTCCGGGCTAGAAGTCAACTTTTTTGTAAAAAAACTTTACTTTTTAGCTTGAAAACTGAACTCTTTTGTTGAAGATTCGTCTTTTTGGGTAGAAAATGAATCGTTTCGTTTTTTATTATAAAAAATAATTTTTTTAACTAAAAATTTAACTTTTCCATTCTTTGTTGAAAACTTATCTTTTTTAGTTGCATATTCAAATTTTTGGTTACAAATTTAATTATTTTGTTGAAAATTCAACTATTTTGTTATGTCACCTTTTTGGTCGAAAATTCAACTGTTTTGTTAAAAATTTGTCCTTTTTGATGGAAAATTCATCTTTTATGATAGAAAAAACATCTCTCTTGGTTTAAAATTAACTTTTTTGTTGAAAGTTCAACTGTTTTGTTAAAAATTTGTCCTTTTTTATGGAAAATTTCTCTTTTATGGTAGAAAAGTCATATTTTTTGGTTTAAAATTAACTTTTTTGTTGAAAATTATTTTTATTTATCATTCGCTTTTATGGGTTGAAAATTCATCTCTTTTGGTTGAAAATTCAACTATCAACCAAATTTAAAAAAAAAATGTAGAGGGTAGTTCGAAGCCTTCGATTATACTTCCAAGAATAGTTTATGTTTATATTATTATTCACGCTTAAAGACCAATCATGAAATGAAGAAAAAATAAAGGAGCCGGATTTTCTTATTTTTAGAATCCGTATAGTCGTTCTTTTATTCTGAAGAAGTTCTGTTATGACGCAGGGTTGGAAGTAGTTACACTAATTGGGTCATTGACCAATCTTGTGAAACTATTTTTCTATATTATTATAAAGAAAGTCTTTATATTTAGTTTAAAAATAATTTTTCTTCATTTGAATGTATTTGAATAATCTTGTTTTATTACGTTTTCCACATTGAGATTCGCGTATCGATTTATATAAAACAAGATGAAGAAGTGCTTCGGAAAGCAAATGTACCTACTCGTATCTAAGGAAAAAATCCCATTACTCCCTGAATGATGATGCTGAGTAGCTAAAAAAGAGATTTCGTCCTATAAAGATTTTTATCGGTTGCGAGGTATGCAATTCCTGTATTGACGACTCAAAAGTTCTTTTTTTAAACTTAATTTGATTTAATTTGTAAAAAAAATTACAATCTCTAATGTATTTTAGAATTTTAAAATATGATCTTTATCCATCCACAGTAAGTTTTTTAGTGGGATCAATAGTAACTTACAAGTAACTAAGTTACTAAAAATTTACGTTATTTGTAACGTTTAGGGTAACTTTGTCACTATTTTAAAAAGTAATTTTTTACGTAACTTAGTTAGGATTTTTGCAGTAATTTAGAACTTTCATTTTATTTACTGTTTTTTCTATATCAACTATAAGGAAAGGTTTATGGGTCAGTAATGGATAGAAAATTAATCTCTTTTGGTTGAAGATTCAGATATTTTTTTGAAAATTCGTCTTTTTTTCTAGAATTCAACTGTGATTGATTTCAAATTAAAATCTTTTTTTTTTCAATAATATCGACTATTATATTTTAGTTGAGAATTAATCTATTTTGATTGAAAATTTCACTAATTGGTTGAAAATTCATATATTTTAATAGAAAGTTTATCTATTTGGTTGAAAAGTAACTTTTTTTTTGAGAATTCATATTTTCGAATTGAAAATGAAACTGTTTTACAGAAAATTTGTCTCTTTGGTTTGAGAATTGAACAAGTTAGTAGAAATTTTTGTTCCTTCTTGGTTCAAAATTCAGCTTTTTTGTTTCAACATTTATCTCTTTTGGTAATAAAATCTCATATTTTTTGGCTGACAATTCAATTGTTTTGGTGAAAAATTATTAATCTGATCTTGTTGAGGATGCAACTATTTTTTTGAAAATTCGTCTTTTTTGGTTGAAACTTTATGTATTTAAAAAAAAAATTAAACTATTCGGTGGACAATTCAACTACTTCGTTGAAAAATAACGAACATTTTTGTTGAAGTTCTTCCTTTCGGCTTCAAAATTCATTTCTTTTGTTGAAAAGTGTTGTTTTTGGTTTGAAAATTCATTTCTTTTGTTAAAAATTGAACTATTTTTTAAACATTTTTTTTTGTTGAAAATTCAAATATTTTGATAGAAAATTCAACTGTTTGCTTCAAAATTGACTTTTTTGTTGAAAACTGATCCTTTTGGTAAAAAAATGTCTGAAGAGGATTCAGTTATTTTGTTTAAAATTCGTCTTTTTTCTTGTTGAAAGTTGAACTAATTTGTTAAAAATTCAGTTGTTTGGTTGAAGATTCATCTTTTTTTTTTTGCTTTAAAAATTTAAACCTTTTGTTGAAAAGTGTTGTTTATAGTTTGAAAATTTATCTCTTTTGTTAAAAAATTCTGTAGATAATTTAGCTATTTTGTTGAAAATTCGTCTTTTCTGGTTGAAAATTTAACTACTTGGCTGAATTTTATCTACTTTGTTAAAAACTCAGTCGTTTGGTAGAAGATTCATAATTTTAGTTGACAATTCATTTCTTTTGTTGAAAATTTAACTATTTTGTTTAAACATTTTTTTTTTCGAAAATTCAAATATTTAGAAAGAAAATTCAACTATTTGCTTGAGAATTAACTTTTTTGTTGAAAATTTAACTATTTTATTTTTAAAAAATTTTTTAGTAGAAAATTCAAATATTTTGATAGAAAATTCAACTATTTGCCTGGAAATTAACTTTATTGTTGAAAACTGATCCTTTTGGTAAAAAAATATCTGAAGATGATTCAGCTATTTTGTTCAAAATTCGTCTTTTTTTTTTGAAAGTTGAACTAATTTGTTAAAAATTCAGTTGCTTGGTTGAAGATTCATAATTTTGGTTGAAAATTCATCTTTTTGGTTGAAAATTGAACTACTTCGTTTCAAATTCGTTTTTTTTCAGACAGAAATTTAAAATGTTTTGGTAGAAAATTCAACTATTTGGTTACGAATTAACTTTGATGTTGGAAATTTTACTC
>JAABKJ010010095.1:0-11048 GCA_011634705.1 Andricus grossulariae
TGCTGAAAGATCCTCAGCTGTCGGCTGGCGTGACCTGTTTCTGGCGAGGGCTGAGGTTGCCTCCTTTCTATGGAATCTTGACATGCTTGCTTCTTCGGAGGATGGATGGAGCGAGTCACACCCAGCATCTTAATCTCATGGACCGATGAAGGGATGGCCTGTTTCATCATCACCTGATTTCTAAAACTAGTGAAATTATTATTCTGACAGTCATGCTGTGTTTTTGTCATTGTTGATCGCTAAGAAAATATAGACACTCCTTTTGTTTCAATGTCCACTGGTGTTTTCATTGGATTGCCCTTCCCCACCTCTCTTGGCTTTTAACACACACAAATTATCAAAACGTGGCCAACAAGAATAAAGCGAGGAATAGAGAAAGTTTACAAAGCAGTATGTTTTGCTAATGAAGTGCTGAGATGTACTTCAGCTACACAGCATTGTATATGTGTGTGTGTGAGAGATCGGGACGCGCATGCGTTCTAGAGCCCAGTCGGCGTGAATACGAGTGCACGCTTCCACTGCGCTAAATACTCTAGGAGCTGGGTGTAATCCTGTTGCCGTTCTAGGTCCGTCGGATTTCTTTACTGAATATTGTGCAAAATGTTGTGCTGATTAAGAAAAAGTAGGATGCCCTCTCCCCCGCGAAAATTGTGCAGGTTTTGAGATATTCGCGTTTAAATTATTTTTTAATCAATGCAATAAACCTGTTGTAATTTGAGGCTTTTTGAAAGTAAAAATATATGATCGGCTAGAAAACCGATTTACGAAGATAAATTTGCTGTATCATTTTTTAATTCAATCAATTGTTGACATAGAAAATTAACAATTACGTGGAAAAATGAAGAAAAATTAAATTGTGCTTATTTTGTTTAAAATATTGATTGCACAGCAAAAAGCTTCTCAGAAAAGTTGGACTACTCTCAGAGAAGCATTTTTTTCTAAGAAAACATTTTTTGATAAAAGTGATTAATTTCGAGAAAACATCGATTGAAGAAATAAAAAAATTCAGAGCCGAAATAGAAAGCCGGTTTTCTTTGTAGAAAACAATTTTATCAAGAAAGTTCAAGAGATAAAAAATACTCCTTTTTGGGTCTACTTCAACTTTGATATAGAAAATTTTATTCTAATAATTATATTCAACAAGTTAATGCGCATTTTACAATGTAAATACTTTGACGTGCTGTACCTTTAGCAATTTTTAATCAAATCTTGTGCAAATTGGTACATGGATAATGTGCAGCCTCATTATAAAATTAGCGTCAGCTACTTTAAAATCCAATAATAACTCTTTGTGCTATAAACAATAAGTAAAGTCTCGTTTTCAGCTTCTAATGATCGCAGAGACTTTCAATAAAACTGAATAATTTTCATAAAAATTAACAAATAAAATGGCTTTTTAAAAATATTTCTATTGCTTATACTTTGTTTATTATTAAATTTAATGTTTTGGGTTAAAATGTAATGCATCCTTATTGCTGTTATAAAGGACGATTTTACGGTGACGCCATGTGGGCCCCATAAAACATCCCCAATTCTTTCTAAGTCAAAGGCGTAAACTTGTCGCTCGGGCTGGTTGCGCCCAGGATGCGAGAGCCCCTTGCAAGAGCGACAAGTTTACGCCTTTAGCTTAGAAAAAATCTGGGGTCGTTTATGGGGGCCACATGCCGCCACCGTAAAATCGTCCTTTGTAACATCAATAAGGATCCATTATATTTTAACCAAAAAAATGAAATTCAATAATAAACAAAGTATAATAGAAATATTTTTAAAAAGCCATTTTATTTTTTAACTTTTATGACAATTATTTAGCTTTATTACAAGTCTCTACGATTATTAGAAGCCGAAAATGAGACTATGTTCATTATTGTTTATAGCATAAAGAGTTATTATTGGATTTTAAACTAGCTGACGCTAATTTTCTAATGAGGCTTTACATTATCGATGTACAAATTTGCAGAAGATTTTATTAAAAATTGCTGAAGGTACAGCACGTTATTTTGTCACGTTGTACATTCCAAAATGCGTATTAACTTGTTAAATATAAACATCAGAATAAAATTTTCGGTATGAAAGTTGAAGTAGACCCAAAACGGAGTATCTTTTATATCTTGAAATTTCTTGATAAAATTATTTCCTACAAAGAAAACTAGGCTTCTATTTGGGCTCTGAATTTTTAAAATTCTTTAATCGATGTTTTCTCGAAATTAATGACTTTCATAAAAAAATGTTCTCTCAGAAAAAAATGCTCCTCTGAGAGTAGTCCAACTTTTATAAGAAGCTTTTTACTGTGCAATCAATATTTCAAACGAAATAAGCACAATTTTATTTTTCCTCATTTTTCCACGTAATTGTGCATTTTTTATGTAAACAACCGATTGAATCAAACAATAATAGAGGAAATTTATTTTCGTAAATCGGTTTTCTAGGCGACCATATATTCGAACTTTTGAAAAACCTCAAATGACAACAGGACTATTGTATTAATTAAAAAATAATTAAAACGCGAATATCTCGAAACCTCCCCATTTTTCGAGGGGGGGGGGCAACCTACTTTTTCGTAATCAGCACAACATTTTGCACAATATTCAGTAAAAAAATCCGACGGACCTAGAACGGCAACAGGATTACACCCAGCTCCTAGAGTAGAAAGAGATTCCAGAAGATATTTGAAGATCCATAGAAGACTCCAGAAGAGATTAGAGAAAAGACATTCTAGACGGTGAGTACTACAAAAATATCATTCCGGCATGTCTAAGAATTAATTTAAAACTAGTGCTGGTAATAACAATGCATTTTTCTGGATGTAAAATCATATTTAAAATAAAAGGGGAAAGTGTGAATAAGAATTTAGGTTTATAAATTTAAATTCAAGTTTATAGAAAATTCAATCAAATATAGAATTCGACAACCAAAAAATTAGAGATAGAATCAGAAAATATAAGAATATTCGAAAAAAAATTTTGATTCGCCGCATATTGCGATGAATTTGCAAAACATGACATTTTTTACTATTCATGATATGCGCTTTCAATCGAAAGATAAAAAAGACGTGTTGATTTTTTTCAGGAGTGCTATTCAATTCTGATCAATTTAATTTTTAACACACCCACCACCTATCTGGGAAGGAGGTCAAAGTGAAGCAGAAAAATTAGAAAGCTCAATTTTATTTTTAAAAGGCAAGCTTCTCATTTTGACTCCAGTTATGTAAGCAGTCAATGAATTAACTGCTTTTAGCGCTACATCGGGGTGCTTGTTTTCGTTGATTTCCCTCGCCATTCACTATCGGGGTGCTTTTTTCGGTGAGTCCCCTCACCTCTCAACATTGGCGTGCTTGTTGTCGGTGAGTCTCCTTGCCTTGCACCTTCGGGGTGCTTGTTCTTGGTGAGTCCCCTTGCCTCTCACAATCAGGAAGTTTATTTGCTGTGAGTCCCCTCGCCTCTCACCATCAGAGTGCCTTTTTTGTTGAGTCACCTCGCCTCTCACCACCGAGGTGCTTGTTTTCGATAAACATTTTACATTAAGTGCTCAATATGGTGTCCTCCCACTTCGATGCACTTGTTGATCCGAGCTTGGAAAGTTTGCACACAACTGCGGAGTGTGTCTGGTGATTTTTGTTTACAAGCAGTCCTGATTCGCTGTTTTATGTTCTCCCAAGTTGTTGGCATTTCTTGATAAACTAGATTCTTCAAATAACCCCACAAAAAGAAATCAGGCATCGCATGGTATGGCGATCTGGCAGGCCAATTCAACGGACCTCGTCTGCTGATCCAGTGACCATTGCATTCGCTATTCAGCACATCACGTGCGATTGCCGAATAATGCGCTGGACCACGGTCATGTTGAAACCACATGTTATGTTGCACTTCCAAACTTAGGTCTTCAAGCAATATTGGAAGTTGATTTTCCAAAAATTTACGATATTTGTCATCGTTTAAATTACCATCAATAAAATACGGACCGATAAGTTGATCTCCAATTACTCCACACCAAACGTTCACGGACCAACGACGTTGACGCTCAACTTCGCGCAACCAGTGTGTGTTTTCTACACTCCAATAATGCTTGGTCTGTCGATTAACCGTACCGTGGTTCATGAACGATGACTCGTCTGACAATAATACTTGCAAAGAAAGATGCGGGTTCCCTTGTATCTGCCGAAGCGCCTATTGATAAAATGTCACTCGATTCTGAAAATCATTGCAAGAAGTTCGTGATATAGTGAAATATGAAAGGGATGATATTTATTACGTTTTAATACCACCAAAACACTGGTTAGAGACATTCCGTAATCACATCTCAGTTGCCGAGTAGTAACATAGGGGTCACAAGCAGCTGCGGCTAATATCGCGATTTCATTATTAACTCCAGTAATAGTTTTTCATAGATTCCTTTTTTTCGCTTGTAAAGTTCTGTCAGTGGTTAATTTGTTAACAACGCGATAAAAAGAAGCGCTTAACCGAACACTGCCTGGAAAACGTTGAGCATAAAGAGTGGCACCATCCTTGATTTTCCTGCCTATTTCTCCATAAATGAGAATTATTTAATTTTTCTTTTGTACAGATAAAGCCTCCATTGTAAAGCTATGGTGGTCAAGTAATGGGAGAATAAAACGAAACCCAATCAAACCCAAACGAACTCAAACATAACAGCCAAACATCCAAATCAAAGAAACTAGGACACCGAATTCAACCCAAATGAACGTAACTACTAAGATACCAAATCCGAACCAAACGAACGTAAGCAACACAACGAACCCAAACAAACTAACCCGTACGAAACAACCTAAAAAAACAGATTTTTTGACTTGTTTATCTTTCATTTAGAAGAACATGCCTTGAATAGTCAACATTGTCATTTTTCGTCAATGCATCGTCATCTGGCGCGAATCGAAAAATTTTCTTTTGAAAAAAACTTACTTATTTTCTCATGGAGAATCTGAATCTGTAATAAAAAATATAGGTTTTAATTTTTAATTTTAACCCAATGACATTGTATGATGCATATTGTCTCAAAAGAATGGCCAAGAGTGCGTTTGACGCACTATGCGTCATGTAAAATAAATAGATATATACTACTTTGATTTTAATGAAACTTGGTACACGAAGGTTTTTTGGGTCTCTGAATCCGAATATGGCATCAGAATTCGAAAATTCAAAATAGCGGATCGAAATTACGCAAAATTGGCGGATTTTCATTAAACTCGGCGTATTCAAGTTTTTTAGGTCTCTATATTCAAATATGATATCAAAATTCCAAAATTCAAAATGGTGGATCCCTAGTACCAATTATTGTAATCGCTAAATTAGATCAGCCTTTCAGAAATGTCAAATTTGGACCTCGAATTCGTATCCAGCAACTTAAATCACCTTATAGTACCAATTATTCTTCAAATCCGCCAACTTATAGGATTTTTCAAAATGTTTGGTCGCTATATTGGATCAGAAATTTGGAATTTTGACCTTGAATTCATATGCAGCGACCCAGATAACCTCATAATGCCAATTTTCATTCGAATCCGTCAAGACATTGGATTTTTCAACAATCTTGGTCGTAATATTGGATTAGCCATTTTGAAATTTCGAATTTTGGCCTTGAATTCGTATTCAGCGACCCGAATAACCCCTCAGTACCAATATTCAATGGCATTCATCTAGTAGAACGTTTCACACATTTTGGGCCCAGTTTGTGATTTTCGGTCTACACAGTGAAGGGGTTGAAGATACCCCCTCTTCCGTCCCCAGTGGGTGGGGTGTGAGGTAAATTTTGGCCGAGTCGCTTTTCCCCCTTCGCAAATAAAAAGTTTTTATCACGGACATTTTTTTCGTTGATTGCGTATTTCTTGAGATATTTCGATGTCTCAAGATAAAAAAACATCCTGCGTGATGAGCAATGCTGAAGTGTGGAAAGGGGAGATACTTTCTTGCTTAAATGAGACGCAACATAACAGTGAGGCACAAATTTCCTTGAAAACATTGCCTGATTGTTCAGTATCGCCCAAAACAAACATACTATAGAGATTAAATGTTGGTCTCTGGAGGATTATTTGAAATTTTGGCACTTGAAGGATTATTTAGGAGAAAAAATAAATAATGCAAATAATATCAACAATACAAAATAAAGATCTTAAGAGCTCAAATAACTAATACAAATAATATTAAGTATACAAATTAGAGATTTTAAGGAAGTTTTCAGTTTTACAGAAACTTTAGAAAATTTCGAAAGTATTTTAGAGATATTGACTATGTATAATATATGTAGTATAACCCTAGATTCAAATTATGGTGGTCGGTTCTAGCGCGTCTTTAGCGCTGTACGCGTGCACGGCTACCCGTTCTCCTTGTCTTCCCATATGCTGTCCGTGGGGTCTGACGGAGACGGAGTGCATATGCCGATGCTTGGAAGCATCGGGATGTGCTATCGGGTTTGAGTGAACTTAACTCTAGCCACGAGGGTTAGGTTCACTCAGAGACATGAGTTCATTACGATACGGAAAAATATTAAAATTTAAATGATAATTATATTCAGATGAAGATTGGATGATGATGATTATATTAAGATGAATATTGGATGATGTTTATATTAAGATTATAAGTATATATTAGGATGAAAATTGTATGATGATTATATTAAGATGAAGATTAGATGATGATTATATTTAGATAAGGATTAGATGAAATTATTTTTAAAGATAAATCGAGAAAGGAAAAATCACGGTAGCAGAGAAAAGAAGTCCGTGGGCCAAAAAATTGATCTCAGGAACAAATAGTTAGCGGTTGGACCCGACAATCAGAATTCAGATACTAGGTGAATAAATAATATAAATTAATAATTTAATGCAAAATTAAAAATCAAAAACACAAATGTAGAAACCATAAAGATATCCCCACTCCCATTCTGCCTAGAGAAAGGGCTGAAAAAATCATTGATGCAGGCTCTAGACAGGAATGAAACCAAGTTGTTAGAAGGTTTAGTGGCATTCAACAAGATTCTTACCACTTTGAAAGCAACAGCTGAAGTGACAGCCGAAGCTGAAATAGTAAAACTTAAGAGATTAAGGGTGAATAAGTTAGATGAAATTTTAATTAAACAAAATAATGCTACTCCTTCCCAAAATGATAATGGAAGTTCAGATTTTTATCAAGCATCTTATGGTGTTATACTTGAACTTCGTTCTGCAGATCTGATGAGAAGGCAGACAGAATGCAAAGAAATAAATTTAGAGGATAAAAAATAATTCCTACCACAGTTTGAGGCAGAGAGATAAGCGCACACCGGAAATAAAGACAAATTTAAAGCAAATTTAAGACATCAAACGCAAAAGTAGCAAACAAGGCCTGATGGCAAATGCTTCAGGTATATTAAATATGACAAATGATCAACCTCATACACTATGAAAAAGTTTATTTTATAATTATGTTTAGTGGCGGATTTAGGTATTTACAGTCCCTAGGCTAACAGAAATTTGCCACCCTTAGGCTAACAGAAATTAACTACTAAATTTTGAATCCACAGTAAGGCATGTAGTTATAAAATTTTTTCGCCGTAGCCTGCAGCCTATCTAGCCTATATGGGAAATCCGCCACTGATTACGTTGCTTTTGTTATAGGGTAACTGACCATTGTGGGAGACGACTATTTTCAACGGGGAACCAGTGGATTTAGAGGTAGGGCACACAATTATAAAACTAAGAGGCAGTAAAGCAAAAAGCTTACAATAACAGGTAAGGAAGAGTGCAAATAAAAATAAATAGGACGACATTGAAAAAGACGGAAAGGGTGATCTTTTTCTGCATCCAAATTTTTTAGAAAAAAGGGATCATTAAATCATTAAACATGATTGCTGCTAGTGACATGGCTGAACATTTAATAACACTTCGACGGGTGAAAATAAGAAAGCTGAAACTATTCGACTTTTAATTTAATGAAAAAAAAAGTATTTTAGACAAACATAAGACATCTTTATTCTATTCATAATAATTACAATGGGTGTCAAAATAATGATTTGCGAGATGAAGAAGTAAGCTCTTATTTTATAATTACAACTTTTTGTATTTAACGACGATCTTTTGAATTAAACCGTTTACGATATTTTTCAAGTCAAAATAACAATGACATCTGCTTTTCGAGGCCTAAAATATGAAAATTGCCATCGGTTTCCCCTTTTCAGGACCCCTACCCCTTTCCAGGTTCGTGGTTTTATACTTGACCGTGTCATAATCATACATACACGTACGAACTGTCCGAACGTTTAGACTCGGCATTGTATAAAGTGCAAACATTTCTTTATAGTCCAAGATATTAGGTTTGAAAAAGAGACTACTTACCTTTTTAACTAGTTCAGAGTGCGTGCGTGGATTAACTGTTCCCATTGCGTTTAGAGCAAAATGTACCACAGCAAAATGAAGCTAAATAAAAATTCTAAGAAAAAAAAACAGTCAAACCTTATCAAGTTTAACTGAGAGGTGCTTGTAAATAGCATTTACTAGCTAATTATGGTTCCCTATCATTTCATGAAACTTTGTAGATCATTAAAGCCTCGCCTGATCCACTTTTGAAAAAATTTAATTTTTTATTTTAACCATTTTGATTTGCAGAATGTCCATACAAGTTGATGGTAATAGTTTCTTTGACTAAGTTTTATTCCTTATTTATTTTTATGGATAATATATTTTAGGGTAGCAGTATAGTTTGGCATTCCCTGATGTTCATTAGGTTGATTTTGTTGCTTCACAGTTTTTTTCGAATGTGTTGGGCTGATTCAGATGAGATAGCTTTCGTTCCATTAGCAAGGAGTTATTTTCAGGGATATTTTAAACAATATATAGCTTTCTTTATATTAACATGGGATGAGTTTTGAGGGCTCTCGAAATATACTTTTGAGGTTATTTTGTTGCTTTAGAAATTGCATTTTTGTTTAAAATATATACAAATTCGGAAATATATTTTAGATTTAACATACATGGCGTTGGAATAAGCAAAAAAATGGTTCTTAAAACTTTAACCACAATATTTTGCGCAGTATTTAACACAACTGGAAGAATTTGTATCGAGATATAAAAAGGAATGAATGTGAGAGATTAAAAAACTGAATTTGAGCATTATAACGAAAGGTGTGAGTTTCATATTAAAATGTTGAAAAATTACTATACTATTTCATTAAAATGATTTTAGTTGGAGGTCAATATGTGATACATAATTTTTAATTGTACATAAATGAGTGTCCTTTCGTCTCTAATCTTTCTACCAGAAACGATGATCTATTCGAAAAAACTATAAATTATGGGATAAAACATTCCGAAATTTGTTGTGACCTAATTGAAGATAGTTTCATCTACTTGTATTCTTTCAATTTAAAAAACACATTCTCATTGCGCACTATGTGCGCGACGCATCGGCTTCACGTTCGTTTTCGTATGCTTCATGCGTGCATTTCGCCCGAATTTTTTAAACATCATAAATGGTGTTACTTCAATCGTAAACTCTGATCAAAACCCCTGACAGTTATAAACAAAACTGATTTTTTTTTTTCAATTTGTTTTTAAAGACGGTTCTATTAGCACCTGTGGCTTTGACGATTACATTCCCATTGTGACACTCGCGCTACGCAATTGTCAATTTGGCCATACAGACGGTTCTCTTTGAAAAATAAAATGATGTAGACAAAATGGAACGTAATATAAGTAGGTATGTTTTCCGATACATAATGTAAATAAAAAAATATATTTTTTTTTTAATTTACCAAACAGAGACATTGAGCCATGGACTTTAATCCCGTTCGTTGAAATTTCGATTCCAAGTCATCTTTACAAAAATATGTAGTCAGTTTGAAAAGGATATGAAAAATCATATCACTGAGTTTTAAAAATATCCCATCCCAATATAAGTAATCTATTTGATTATTAATTATCTAGAACTTTTTAAATGTGCTTCCACTTGAAAAATGTCTCCTAAAAATCACTACTAAAACTTACGAATCTCTTAAATAAAACAAAATTGCTTAATTCTTAAAATGATCTAACTTTTTAAATTTTCGTCTAATGGACAAATGTCATTAAGATAGTTTCGAAATATATTTGATATCTAGTAAAAAATTGTACTGGAATTTCTTAATCTATAAGAAAAATAGTTTGTTCTATTTGAAAAATTTTTTTTAAATGTTGAAAAGCATCAACTTTTTTGATTTTCATCGAATTTGGAAATGCCAAGAGAATAATTTGCAAGTATTTTTGTTATCTAACAGAAATTTCAACCAAAACTTCTAAAACTCCTAAAAAAATTTTGTTTTAAAATTTGAAAATGCTTTCAATTTTTCAATTTTGGTCGGAAATGTCTGGTTAACGAACATGATCTTCATTTGTGGACTCTAAAAAAGCCTATCAGAGGCTGACTCGATTAGACAAATCCTTAAAAAATTAGTTCGGCTACCACCTTCAGGTAACGACAAAGAGAGAGATATACAGACATACAGACACCGACAAAATTTTATCATTTTTGGAGTCTGTAAGTGTAAACGACGTACAAACGCCTGTAAATGATAATTAACGCCTGTAACAATATGGAAACGTGAAATAGACTCCAGAAATTAATTTTTCCCTTAACTATTGATCAGAGCATATAAAAAAACTAAAGCTTAGATGAATTAATTAGGAAATTAATTATTATACTCTCAAGCAAAATGTTTATTCGAAATCTAGGCTACAATTTTAGTTTCAATTTAGTTTATAACACCGGCACACAAAAAAAATTGGTCTGCCCGGCGGACTACACCGACATTTCTATATTTTTTTGGGGTCGCTGAATTCGAATCCGGGGTCCAAATACCCAAGTTAGCTCGTATTTTTCCAAAAAACGGAGAAACAGACGTAAAATCGACGAAAATAGCGATTTTTCTTGTATATTTTTACAAAAAACAAAGTATTTTCATGCCCGGTGGACTTAACTAGCATCTATATACGTTTTTGGGTCGCTGAATCCGAATCCAGGGTCCAAATATCCAAGTTAGCTCGTATTTTTCCAAAAAACGCAAAAATAGACGTAAAATCGACGAAA
>JAABKJ010010096.1:0-11048 GCA_011634705.1 Andricus grossulariae
TTGTCATCTGCGAAAGCCAAACCGCTCACTTTCACTGTTTCGAGATCTACACCTTCTTTGTCGAAGAGGGCCATTCTGAGACACTTGTTCATGAATATAATAAATAGTCATGAGGACATAACGCATTCTTGTCTAACACCATCCATTGACTCCGTATTCTTCCAGGACTTTGCAATGTTTACTTCGATTCACCTTGTCAAATGCTTTTTCTAGGTCATCACAGAAAACTTTCTTTCCTACGTTTTGAAGTTTTTAATTATATCTCTGACCTCAGTGACACAGACTTTCTCAATTGAGTTTTCTGATGTATTATGTCTTTCAAAGCGTCTATTGTCCCGTCTGTATCATATAGAATTTCACTTTTGCTGTTTCTCATGCTGACAATCTCTGTACTTCTACTTCCCTTTTATACATTTAAATATGAGTTTCTGGCGTAAAGTCGTTTTGTATTTTCTTCTCTTCTTCTGTTCTGATTTTATCTTTACTATTCTTGCCTGGTTGTTAAACTTTTTTCTTTTTGTGTCTGTAATCATTTTCAAGTCTTTTTCTCTCCTCATCGTTAAAACCTATGATGTTCAACGTTCTGTTGTACGCTTCTTTTTTTTTCTTGTCGGGCTGCCTGAATGTTATCATTACACCACGCATCACCAGACTTTCTTCCTAAAACCGCCGTACCACACACTTCGGTCGCAGTTTTAACAATAATATCCCGTAACATAGTCCATACGCCCTCTATATCTTTATTGCTTATAAGCGCCTCCCAAGTTGTCTGCCTGTGCGTTAGTGTATTTTAATCTGCAAATCTATTCGCACTTCCGGTTTTTGTACATTTTCAATCTTTATTCGCGTTTGTTTCATTTTTTTCGGTTCTCTTTCTTTTCCATCTCTGACCTAATTTTATTTTGGAGACTAGAAGGTAATTATCAGTATTCCATTCAGAACCGCTCATGACTCTTATATCATTTACTAGCTCTCTCAGTCTTTCATCCGTAACAAGGAAGTCAAATATACTGTGGCTATTTCCTCTACACCAGGTGTACGTCTAGATCATTTGATGCCTTAAACAAGTATTTGTAATGAATAAGCCCTTTGCTAAGCATAAGCTAACTAATCTTTTCCCGTTATAATTTTTTCTTGTTGGTTCCCCAAAATCACCTAGCACCCTTTCTGTATCTTCATCTTGACGCTGGACGCCTACCCATCCGTTCATGTCTCCTAGTATAATGATTCTTTCGCCATGATCGCAAGCACTTGTAGTATATCATTTAAACTGTCCCAGAAGACTTCATCAACTGGGATGTAGCACGCTATGATAAATAGCCTTCTGATTCCTACTTTTATTCTAACCTACAGCAATCTGGGAGATAAATATCCTTGATCATTGAGATGCTACTTTGCTCTTTCATTGATGATGAAACCTACTCCTTGACTACCATGTGATTCACTATCCTCTCCTGACGATATTTCAAATCCGCCTTCCAACACCCCATTTTCTATGTTTCTACTTTCGTATCCCTTTTTCTTTGTTTCAAGTACACATAAACTATCCAGCTTCCTTACGTGCATATACTTTCTCGTAATTCTCTTACCTGAAGATTATTCACCCTTCTGGCACTCCAAACACCTAATCTCCATTCATCGCCTGAAACTTGGCCTTTACATTTACCTTGTGCTTGCTTTTCGTTAATCAAAGTTTTAGTCCATTTCAAGGATATTTTATTTTTCATATCATTCATTGTTTAAATTGTACGCCCAACTACCACCTTTATGCGAGAAATTTATTTCGTCAGTCGAAATCATGTCGGAGTCGTTATAACATCAGTCCCATCAAACTTCGGTTAATGGAGGGGGATTATGACGACAGAAAGGGAATCCAGAGTCATAGTTGGTCGGTGTTTTATGCTCAGAAGGTCCTGCTTAATACGCAAAATGTATTTCATTAATTTTTCCATATTTATTTAATTTATGTAAGTTATGATTGATTTTATTAATACACGACGTTAACGTAAATTTAATTGTAACAAAAGTAACAGCCAAATTATTTGAACATTTGAATAAAAATAATATTGTATAATAAAAATTCATTTATGTTTGAAATACCTATATTCCAATTATATAATTTTGTTCAATACTTTTGATGTTTTGAAATGACTATCTGAATTCAGTTTATAAAAGTTATATGTACATATTGCATTTTTTTCGGAACTAGTTTGAAACGTTATTAATAAATTCAATTTGCAGAAATGCAATTTTAAACTTAGACAAATATAAATTGAAAATTATTTGAATGTTTTAATGAAAATAATTGTGTTATGCTTTTGATATTGTGAACTGATTAATTAATTATCAACTAACTCTATTGGAACTTATATTTTCTGCATATATTATAAAAGATTATTATTAATTCAAATTTTCGTAAATAAAATTTTAAATTAGAACAATATATAAAGTAAAAATTATTTGAATGCTTCAATGCAATTAATTGCTTAATACTTTTTAGGTTGTAACTGATTCATTAATTACTATCTGATTAAATTTTTTCACCAGAATTAATCATATAATGATTGGAATTTAATTTTTTTTAATTAAGTATCATAAACTGATTCTTCACTTTGAGGTTATGTATTTGAATATTCGCTATAATTTGTATGATGAAAGTTTATTCATATTCGCTATAATTTGTATGATGAAAGTTTATTCATATTTGAAATACCTCTATTACAATTATATGTTTTTTTAAATGTTTGTGATGTTGTGAATTGATTAATTAATGACTGATTAATTTTTTTCACAATATCAAATAACATGAAGATTGAATTTTAATTTTTTATCAAGCAACATGAATTATTGACTTGGAGATTATGTTATATGATATTGGCTATAATCAGCATAATCATAGTTTATTTATGTTTAATATCTCTCTATTACAATTATATAATTAATTTAAAGGTTCGTGACCAATTTTCGATTATCAAATTCCACTTTCTGCATGCTTCGGGGAAGAAAATGGAAGATTCTCTGAATTAAAGTTTAAAATATACTCTTATAAATGAGATTACAAACATAATGAAATATTTTCTTGTTTTCCGTACGTTAACAAAAGATGTAAGTTCGACTGCCGCTCAATGAATCGATTTTCGTCTTGTGCATTCTTGCACATTTTTCATTTAATTCGAGAACAAGTAAATGTTTAATTATGTTCTTAGCCTCATTGAAAAGAGGAGATTCTAAGCTTTATCACTTCAGTAGAACTTAAACGACGCGAAATTTAATACGCTTTCTTATGGGGGTTTAAACATTTTTATAACTTAATCAATCGTTGAGATAACCACGAAAAAAATTAGGCATGTTTTTAATTCTATTTTTTAATAGAATGACAATTCGTATCTGAATTCATTTTTTGAAGTTATGTGTAGGGTAAGAAGGGGCAGCGTCGACCAGCTGACAATCAATGATTTTTTAATGAGGAATTGATCCGTTTTTTCATGTCGAGTCCTGCATTATTGTATATCATATTTCTATAAGTATGAATTACATTAATAAAACACTGATTCGATAATTCAATTATTTCTGATAAGCTTTATTTTGTCATCTTTGCCTCCAACCAAAGGGTAAAGGCGACCGCAGCTTTTTATGAAAATCAAAATATCTAAAGATGGGAAAATATGATGGTTCGCTTCTGTGGTATTTTATTTACTGGAAAAATTACCTTTAAAAATATCCAGGAAGGAAAATCAGTTACTTTGACTTAAAATAGTGATAGCTGTGATATAACCTCTTATTCATTGACATTATACTAGAAACACGCAAATATTTCTGCCGTACCAATACAAAAAACCTGCTCTACCGACCGTAGAATCCATTTTTCTTATAACAACCATTTTTTTAGAAGCACTTGTAAAATATTATTTTGGTCGCGCTTACCCCTCTGATAAGGCCTCAATTATTTAGGATGATCAATAGATTTTGGACTTGAATTACGTTCATTTATCATAATTGCATGAAGTGATATTGTTTTATCTGTCAAAATGTCAAATTTTCACACTCTAAGTATTGCCATTAATGTTGAAAACTTTATATTTCTGCCTGCAAAACTTCCATTCTTTCGTTGTCAAATCTGTTTTCTGCATGATTTTTCTTTCTCAAAGTCAATTTTTGAAATTTTAGTGAGTAACACTATCTCTATAATAAAATAGATGTATTTCATGTCAAGTAGAATTGAAATTGTTATGTAATAGCGATGTTGTAAGCAAAGTCACCTTTGCCCCAACGCACCGTTCGGCGCTGCCCCACCTCACCCTACATATATTTTAATTATTTAGCGATGTATTTTCGCACGCTATTATTTTTCTAAATTATTTAAACGTTCCAATTCAAATAATTGTTCAATGATTTTAAATTTGCTAACTGAGTATCGGATCGAAACATAATTTTTTAAATTACAGGTAATAACGTTTTAATGATTTGGCGATATTTCGATGCACTGATTTACAAACGTGACCATGAAATGGGTAATTGAATATAATTTTCAAATTTATATGTAGATATGTTTTAATTATTTAACAATCTATTTGGATACGCTGTTACTTTTCTATTAAAATGTTCATTTTTTGAATTAAAATGAAAGTTTATTTATAAATCATTTGAAACAGTAAAAGTTAAAATTAAAAAATATAAAGTACAAGTTATTTAAACATTTTAATACAAATATATGTTTAATTATTTCTATATTATGAAGTCAGTATCGGATCGAATTATAATTTTTTAAATTATAGGTATTAATATTTTAATGATTTAGCAATATATTTCAACGATTTTTTTATAAATAGAGTGATGATTTATCGTTTGTATTTGAGGTATTATAATTTATTTTGTTAATATTTTCATGTCTATATTTGCACTACATTTTCAGTTAAAATAATTAATTTTCATCCATGAAAAAAAAAATCTTTCAATAAAATAGTTAAATTTTCAAACAAACTGATGTATCTTTGATAAAAAAAAAATTATCAACAAAAAGTATTGTAGTTGATATTTTCACCCAAAAAATATTTCAATTTTCAATAAAAAAAACTATTAACTTAAACCAAAAAATACGAATTTCCAACAAAAGAGTTGAATTTTCAACCAAGAAAGATTCTTCAATGAGTTGAGAAAAAAAAATCTCATCCAAAATGTTGAGTTTTTGTATCACAATGACAAATTTGAGAAAAAAAGTTGAATTTACTACCCAAAAATATGCATTTTCTACCAAAATAATTGAATTTTTGTCTAAAAAAGACGAGTTTGCAACAAAATAATTGAATTTTTAACTGAAAAAGATCAATTTTCTAGCAAAAATGAAAATGCTACATTTTTAGTAAAAAAATTCTTTTTCAATAAAAAAAAGATAGAACTTTCAACATTTTTAAAAAAATTTTCAACTAAAGAAATGATCGCTTAACTAAAATAACGCATTTTTTATTGTTTACAAAAAAGACCAATTTTCAACTAAAAAAGATGAATTTTTGAAAAAAATAGAATAGTGCAATTTTAAGTTAGAGACATCACATTGTAAACAAAAAAATAAATAAATTTTCAACGAAATAGTTAAATTTTCAACAAAACAAATGAATTTTCTACCAAAAAGATTCAATGTTTATGAAAAAGACTTCGAGGAAAAATGGAATCGTTGAATTTTCTACAAACAAAAAGACAAAATTTCAACAAAGTGAACGAATTTTCGACGAAAAAAGATACATTTTCATGCAAAAATAGAATAGTTTAATTTTAAGTTAGAAAAATAAGATTTTAAGTAGACAAAATAATTTTTCATCGAATTAGTTAAATTGTTAACCAAACGAATGAATTTTCTACCAAAAAGATCAAATTTATACTAAAAAAAAGTCGACGAAAAATGAAATATTCAAATTTTCCTTAGAAATCAATTTGCAATTTGAAAAAAAAAACAACTAATTTTCAAACAAAGAAATGAAATTTCAAACAAAAAGATTAATTTTTCCAAAAAGGAATAATTTTAACTAAATACATGAATTTTCAACCAAATATTTTTATTTTTAATGGAATTTTCAATCAACAAGGTTAATTTTCTACCAAAAACAGACACCTCTTTAACAAAATAGATGAATTTTGAACTAAAAAAGATGAATTTTTAACAAAAAATATAATTGTTTAATTTTGAACTAGAGAAATAAGTTTTCATCCAAATAAAATAAACTTTAAACGAAACAGATGAACCTTTTCAGCCAAAAGGATTGAAAGTTTAAAAAAAAAATGTCGACAAAAATTTAATTAAATTTGTAGTTAAAGAAAATAATATTTAATGAAAAAAAAAAAAAAATTTCAACCAACAAAATGAAATTTCAAACTAAATATTAATTTTTTACCAAAAAAGAATAATTTTTAACAAAATACATGAATTTTCAACCAAATATTTTAATTTTGAATGGATTTTTCAACTTAAAGATTTCATTTTCAACCAAAAAGGTTAATTTTATACCAAAAAATACAAATTTTCAACAAAATAGATAAATTTTCTACTAAGATGAGTTTTCAACAAAAAATAGAGTAGTTTAATTTCCAGTTAGAGAAGTAAGTTTTTTAGCAAATAAAATAAACTTGCCATGATATAGTTAAATTTTGAACCAAAAAAAAATAAATTTGCTACCAAAAAGATTAAATGTATATTAAAAAAGAGGTCAACTAAAACTTTAGTTAAATTCTTAGTTTAAAGAAGTAATGTTCAATAAAAAACAAACTTGTAACCAAAAACATTAATTTTCAATTAAAAGAGAGTAATTTTTAACAAAATACATGAATGTGTAACCAAAAACGTGAATTTCTTACCAAGAAGATTATTGTTCTACCACAAAATACAAAGTTTCAACCAAATAAAGGAATTTTCAACCAAATGCATTTTTTATGTCTTTTAAATGTTGAAAAAATATTAAAATTACGGTGCCAAATTATTACATAACACGGTGCTCCCAATCCCAACTCTCAATGCATGCATCGCGTCGACAACCGGATTGGTTAAGGTTGGCGCGCTTATTTGAACGGATTAAATGTGAAAAGCAATTGTGTACTGCAAATAATAAGAGTAAAGTTATTAAAAATAATTCTTTGCTCTCAAGGAAGACTTATAAAGTGAAATTTGATTATTTATTAGATTTTCTCCTTAAAAATAAATTATCGATTTTAATTTTGAAGAAATCAATATCTTTGTATCCTAAATATGAATTTACAATTATTCCTAATATTCTTATGCACTTCACATTTATTATTTGTTGTGAACATTTGACTTAAACATTCAATCATTTTAAATAAACACGCCAACGGTAACTAATCAGGTCCTGGAAGGATACCTTGCTTATCCCTGATAGTGAGTCTGGCGTTCTTATAACAGTCAGACTGGTAATAAAATAAGAGCCTCTCCGACTATGTCAAAAAAATTCTGGATGGCTCTTTAGGCTATCTAAAAGAACAGACTGGCCCTCTAAATTTTGACCCTCTAACTTTGACCCTCCATTTTTCTCCGTGTAGTGTGTGCGTAGCGCGTACAATTATTCTAGTTATTCAAATTTATAGTTATAATAATTATTATTGATATTTGTTTCCAGATTTATTCCGCTAGTTAGGTCGTACACTTTTAATCTTTAAACCATGTCTTGCCATTCTCTATTAATAATAGTAATCGTAAATGAAATAACTCTACGTTACATTAATTCACTGAATACATTTTTTCAGAGTCTAATTTTTACGAAAAACCGAAAATAGTCTTAAATGAATATTGCTTGTGGTCTGTGATGTTTACCGTTGTCCGCCGACTATTTGTACCAATCATTTCATAAACACGACCATTTTCGTAGATTCCATAAATGTAACCATTTTCGTTTACCAATACAGTAAGTGGCTGGTTTGACATAATGCGATGTTGGTCTTTATTTTTTGATACCCATACAATATTATACGTGTTAGGAAAATCATATGTGGCTTTTCTTAAATCAGGCATAGTCTTATAAGTAGAACGTACGCTGGAAGAAGGGTTGCCAGAAGGTCCACTGCCAGAAGGTCCACTGTCAGAATTATCTTGTTTGGGATATCTTCTATGAGTTTCGGCACCAGAACTAATAAATAGGTTGTTTAATCGCGAAGAAAAGTTCTCAAGAGAGTCACTGCCAGAACTATCTAGTTTGGTATGTCTTCTAGGAGTTCCTTCACCTTTACCAATAAATAGGGAACGTAATCGCGAAGTTGATTCTGAAAGAGGAAATAGAAAAACATCGATTTTAATACTGAAAAGTGAAAAGTATATTGTGCATCAAGGGAGGGAAATATATGGTTCTTGTCGACCGCGAGCCGAAACGCTGATCATAATTAAAATGTTGACACCATAATTAAAATGAGTTGTTTTTTATAAGACTGTGAAGACCAAAAATTTGATTATTTGGATTTTAAAATCAGGGATTTACAATTAATTAATCCCTACAAGCTCTATTCTTTGACCGATTTATATTTTTTTTTTAGAAATGTGATTTTTTGTCTCTAAAAACAATGCCAAAAGAAACTCACTATTAGTCAGAATTATTGCAGTTGCACTCATAGAACCTCATTAATTCTATAAATATTTAACTTAATCACTATAAACAATTATTATAAACAAATTCTTGGCTGTGGTGCCTAACTGTTGAAAAAATTACTCGTTGGATTAAATTGAGAATGTTTCGGAAATGATTATTAGCTATGAACACGGAGAAAACTAGATGTTAAAAATCTGAATATTATCACATAGCGCCTAGCTATTATCGCATAATATATCAATTTTTTTAGAGATATTACGTATTAATAACACAAGATATTAATGTTCTGATAATTTGAGATATCAAAATTTCAAATCTGAGATATTATCCATTAATATCTCAGATATTAAATATTCGCGCCCATCATTCATATGTGAGATGTCAGTGTATTGGAGCTTTCAGAATTAAATGTTTTGGCTCGATCATTGATTGCGTTGATCGCTTTATTGATCATAATTTTGATTACACCGTATGTGCTTCTGTGTATATAAGATATATCGCGATCTTTGCATAGTCCTGGGAAGCTGTAAGTATTAATTTTCCATACCTGAGTACAAGCTGATGTCTAAAAAATATTGTAGACCAAGCCAAACCTAACCTACAAATGTAATCTTTTAGATCTATTACACTTTCCTAACATGAATCGTTAAAATATCTTTTTTTGCTATATTTGTAGCTTATTAGAATCTTTTTATGAAATTTATAGCAGTATGGATTTGGATGCAGTAAGCAGTTTGTTAAAAAGTTGGGAAGTGGGTGATTCTATTAATTAGAAATTCCAAGGTAAGAGCGTTTGATAACGCTCTTAACCATTTTCATCTAAAAACTAAATATTATTGTTATCGGAAACCCAAAAAGTCTGCTAATTTAATAAAAAACGTAAGAGTAAGCAAAATTTAAAATCTTAATTTTGCAGAAAGTCGTTTTAAAATAGCACAAAAATACATATTAATACCATATTTTTCATGTCTTTTTAAACTTTTCAAATCTTTCTTTTGTAGAAACTAAAAAAAAGTCAAATCATTTGCTTTTACCCGTGCAGAAATTTCATAGTGGCCCAGTTCGGGGCCCGATCGGGCATCCCAGTCAGGGCCAAACACGAAATGAAACGCCTAATCCGATCAGGGTCAGACTGGTGTATCCATAAAGAAGGCCCGATCTGGCCCTGACAAGGCCCCTTCTAATATTTGTTTATGAAAATATTACTAAAATTTAATTTATCTAATAAAAAAGTAAATAGTTAATGAAGAATATCAAACTTTATTATTCGAATATTTGAAAACAATTATCGTTAGTTTCACAGAGTCACTTTATATAAATATTTTGAAAAAAGTCCATTGCAATCTTTTGCGTTGCTGAACACTGAGCCGATTTGCAGGAGTGGATCGTCCTCATGTATTTTGTATCGTTCAGAACTCAAACCTGCACAGAATTTTGATAAATTAATTGTAAAGGAAAAATATTATCGTTGACGGAATAAAATTAATACGTATTCTAAATGTCCTTACCCGTAATACATGAGCACTTGTGGTACTCTTTTAAGTGTACTTTCGTTGGAATATTTTGCGTTGCCATAAACTGCATCGCAAGGTTGAAAATTTATCCTTTTTCGTAACAAATTTAACAATTTTGTTGAAAATTCTTTTTTTTGCTCAAAGTTAATTTTTTACCCGAGCTTTTATCTGAAAATTTAACTATTCCATTATCAGTTGAAAGTTTATCATGTAGGTTGTATAAATTAAAAACTCAACTATTTGGCACAAAATTCAAGTGTTTTGTAGAAAAGTCGTCTTTTTGCGTAGAAAATTATCTTGTTTGTTGAAAATTCAACGATTTGGTAGAAAATTCATATTTTTTGTAAAAAGTCGTCTTTTTGTGTTGAAAAGTTTTCTTGCTTGTCGAAAGTTCCACTTTTTGGTTAATAATTCAACTATCTTCTCAAAAATTCATATGTTTTTTTTAAAGTCGTTCTTGGTAGTAAATTATTCTTTTTTGTTGAAAGTTCAACTTTTTATCTATGTTCAGTGATTGGAATATTATCCACACCGTGAAATTTTCTTCGACCGTTGTTATCAATAAAGAAGTCAATTAATTTATGAATGTGTTATTTTGGTCATACGGTACATTAAAATTAGTAGTGGATTCAGTTGTCAAGAATCATGCTTTATTCATCAATTTCATTAAAAACCAACGTACGTTTCGACTTTTTTACAGGCCTTCTTCAAGGTAATATATAACCTATAAGTTAACATAATTTACATAGATGTAATACATTTATAATGAATAAAAATTGTAAGGAAAATTTTTTTTTAGAATTTACCTGTATCGATATTAATTAAATCATCCAAGACATTTCAATTTTTTTTTTCCAATAGAAAAAACTCATCTTTTCTTTGGAGTGAACCAAATTTAGATGTTTTTTCGTTTTATAAAAAGATTAAAATTTATAAATAATATGGTTTAAATAGT
>JAABKJ010010098.1:0-11047 GCA_011634705.1 Andricus grossulariae
TACTCTTTATACATATAAGTCATATGTTCCTGATTTTTATTTTAGCTTTATATGATTATTTATAAGACTGTTTTCGAATTTTTTCTGCAGTTAATACATGCAGCGTTGAACCTGCCTTAAACTTCCCGCTTGACGTCCTTTAAAAATGGAGGTCGGCGTACGAATTCCTACGTGCCACTTGATTGGTTCACTTCTTTTTAAATGCGCGTGGCGAGACCATAGTTTGTTGGATCATGTGAGATTATATTATGCTCTTTTCCCTCACCCGCCACCGCCATCCACCATTCAAATCCGCCATTTTTTACGTTTATTACATTTTTACGTATAATACGTAAGAAACGTATTATACGTATAGAAGTTCGAGTTACGCGTAACCCTGCAACCCTGGGTGTATGTGAGCACCTCATTAGCGAACCTATAATAAGTCCCAAGAACTAAAAAAATACCATTAGTTGAAAAGAGACATAGATGTCTTCATCTCTTTTTAACTAATGGAATTTTTTAGTTCTTGGTACTTATTGTAGGTTCGCTAGTGAGGTGCCGCATCTAGGTTTATAATATCTTTGCTATTGGCAACCCTGAATCAAACCTCGTGTTGACAAGTCACAACATAACCTCAAAAAAAACACGCTCAACAGAACAACAATAAATAACAGTTTCTAGTTAACTTTCCACAACTTGAAAAACCTCCCGGAAAAATGTTACGAAGACAAGCTCGACTCCGTCGTGAGTACCTCTACCGAAAATCCAAACAGGACAAGTTGAAAACCATCCAGGAAAAGAAAGACCAGTTGAAGAAAAGTTTGGAAGAAAACACTCCGATTCATCCCGACCTGAGGAAAACTGCTCTTCATTTACAGAGGAAAGCAGAATGGGAGGATGCGGGTCCGGAACTCGCCCTGGCGATGGGCACCGAAATGGGCGGTACACTCGGTTCCACCGAGGACGACGAGTACCGATGGGCCGGCGTCGAAGACCCAAAAATTGTCATCACCACCTCTCGGGATCCCAGCTCCAGGCTGAAAATGTTCGTCAAGGAACTCCGTCTCATTTTTCCCAACGCTCAGAGGATGAATCGAGGTAATTACGAAATGAAACAGCTTATGCATGCGTGTCGGGCAAATGACGTCACAGATTTTATCATGGTGCACGAGCATCGAGGAGTTCCTGACTCGCTCGTTATCTGTCATCTTCCCTACGGTCCAACTGCTTACTTTACCATGTCCGGAGTTGTGATGCGACACGATATTCCGGACATCGGAACAATGTCCGAGCAATACCCACATCTCGTTTTTCACAATTTTAAAACGAGACTGGGCAAGAGGACGATGGATATTTTGAAGTATTTGTTTCCGGTTCCGAAAGAGGACAGCAAGAGGGTTATCACTTTTGCTAATCATGATGATTATGTCTGTTTTCGACATCATACGTTCACCAAGGTTAATGGAAGAGATATTGAAATGACTGAAGTGGGGCCGAGGTTTCAGTTGAAACTTTACGAAATTAAATTGGGTACTCTGGACACTGCTTCTGCGGCTGACACTGAATGGGCTTTGAGGCCTTACATGAACACGAGTCACAAAAGGAGATTTTTGTCCGATGATGACGGATGGCAGCAGGAAGATGATTTATAACTGAAGACTTGTACATTTGTAAACTTCTCGTTTTGCATTTAATAAACAATTGTTTTTGTAATCTTATGTCTCTTTTCATACTCTTCTATCATTCATATTTGCAATTAATTAACATATTTAATATTTAAAATGTATTTCATAAAAATTGAGTTTGAATTTACCGCCGAGATGTTACAGCTCTGCGCATGCGCATTGAACCCCCAGCAGTTTCAAATCACTTTTTTGATATTTTTAAAGTGAATAATCAAATGTTAGGGTTTATTTTTGATAAGATTGGAATATATGAGGTACAGAGAGAGAATTTTGGGAGTATTTTATAATAAAAATGTTTGTTTGTATAAAGGAGCATTTCTAACCTCAAAAGAGTGACAGTTGCAAGGATGGAGTCGGTCGAAGAAATAAACGAATCATTTCAAGAAATCGGTAAGAATAGTTTTTTTTAAAGTTTATTCTAATTCTTTAGTGATTTTTTCAATTTCTTGAACAATATTCGCTTTAATAGTAGTATTAATTCATTGCAAAACTTACAACACTATTTGGTTTTGAGGTTAGGAGAATTCAAAACAATCCTCGAATTTTAATTATTGAATTTATAAATAACAATTATCGTTGCATTCATAGAAAATTCAGTCTAGAGAACGTACGAGTATAGGATTTATTTTTAATCAGTCATAATCTCATATCTAAGTACACAAAAAATGAGATTCGGCACAAATAAACAACAAAAATCTGTGATTTTTCTAGATATCTTTATACTCGCTTTAAATTTCATTGAAATCTGTGAAAATCTTTTCAAATCTCTTCAATACCGTTGAAAACATTTTGAAATCTATTACAATTTTTTTAAATCTCTTCAAATCCGTTGAAGTCTTTTGAAAAAAAAAATTAAATTTACTCAATAAAATTCTCTACAAACCCCATACAAATTTTGAAATACTTTATTTTTAATTTCCTATAAAAAATACGAATTGTTATCCAAATAGTTGAATTTTTTACTAAAGACATGAATTTGTAACCAAAAAGTTGAATTTTCAGTAAAAAAAAAGACTTAACGAAAAAAGCAAACAATTTTCAAGAAAATAGTCAAATTTTCTACCATGGTGTTCCAAAAAAGACGAATTTTCAACTGAAAAGATCAATCTATAATGATAAATAATTGTAAAATAGAATAAATATACTAAATAAGGTTCTCCAGAAATCCCTTGCAAATTTTACAATCCCCTAAACTCTGAAATATTTTATTTTTAATTTTCTACAAAAAAAGACGAATTTTCATCCAAATAGTTGAATTTTCTGTTAAAAAAAAGAGTTTTAACGAAAAAATCAAACAATTTTCAAGACAATATTCAAATTTTCTACCATGAAGAATAATTTTGTTCCAAAAAAGGCGAATTTTTAACTGAATAGATTAATTTTCAACTGAAAAGATCAATTTATAATGATAAATAATTATAAAATAGAATAAATATACTAAATAAGGTTCTCCAGAAATCCCCTGCAAATTTTAAAATCCCCTAAACTCTTTGAAGTATTTTATTTTTAATTTTCTACAAAAAAAAAGACGAATTTTCATCCAAATAGTTGAATTTTCAACTAAAAAGATTAATTTTCGACGAAAAATTAAATAGTTAAATTTTCAACCAAGAAACAACAAATTTTCAGAAAGTAGGTAAATTTTCAACCTAGAAGATTAATTTTCAACTAAAAAGATCAATTTTTAATCAAGAAGATTAATTTCCTACCTAAAAGACGAATTTTCAACTCAATAGATTAATTTTCATCGGCTTAGTTGAATTTTGACAAAAAAGATCACTTTTTATTGAAAAGTTAAGTAGTTGAATTTTTTGAATCTGTAGAAATCCTCTAAAATCCCTTGCAAATTTTAAAATCTTTGAAATACTTGATTTTCAATTTTTAGACAAAAGAATTGAATTTTTAACTAAAGAGATGCATTTTCAACTAAAAAGATCAATTTTTAATCAAGAAAATCAATTTTCTACCAAAAAGACGAATTTTCAACAAATACATGAATTTTTAAACAAATAGTTGTATTTTCAGTTAAAAAAAAATTCAACAAGATAGTCCAATGTTAAACCTGGAAAAATAGTTTTCTATAAAAAAGATGAATTATCAACTAAATAAATTAATTTTCAATGAAAAATGGAATAATTAAATTTTTCGAATCTGTAGAAATCCTTTACAATCCCTCGAAAAAAATTGAATATACTCACTAAAGTTCGCTAGAAAGCCCTTACAAATTTCAAACCCCCTTAAGATCTTTGAAATACTTGATTTTCAATTTTCGGCCAAAGAATTGAATTTTTAACTAAAGAGATGAATTTTGAACCAAAAAGACAAATTTTGAACCAAGAAGATTAATTTTGGACCAAAAAAGACGAATTTTCAACTAAATAGATATTTTTTAATGAAAAATGAAGTAGTTCGATTTTTCGAAACCAAATAATTGGAGTTTCAGTGAAAAAAAAAGATATAATTTTTAAAAAGTAGTTAAATTTTCAACCTGGAAGATTAATTTTCAACTAAAAAGATCAATTTTTAACCAAAAATGGAACAGTTCAACTTTCAGTTAAAAATTATATAATTTTCATCTAAAAAAAATCAATTTTTACTGAAAAATGAAGTAGTTAAATTTTTCAAATCTGTAGAAATCCTTTAAAATCCCTTGAGAAATAAAATAAATATACGAACTAAAATTCTCTAGAAATCCCTTTGAAATTTTGAAATCCCCTAAAATTAACTCAATTTTAATTTTAACTCAAGAGATGCATTTTCAACTAAAAAGATAAATTTTTAATCAAGAAGATTAATTTTCTCCAAAAAGACGAATTCTCAACAAATACATAAATTTTTTAACAAATAGTTGAATTTTCAGTTAGAAAAAAAAAATCAACAATATAGTCAAATTGTCAACCATGAAGAATAATTTTCTACCAAAAAGACGAATTTTCAACAAATACATGAATTTTTATCAAAATAATTGGATTTTCAGTAAAAAAATAGTCAAATTTTAAACTTGGAAGAATAATTTTCTGTCAAAAAATACGAATTTTCAATTAAATAGATTAATTACAAACTGAATAGTTGAATTTTCAACTAAAAAGATTAATTTTCGACGAGAAATTAAATATTTAAATTTTCAACCAAAAAACAAGACATTTTTAAAAAATGGTTAAATTTTCAACCTAGGAGAATAATTTTCAACGAAAAAGATCAATTTTTAACCAAAAATGGAAAAGTTCAACCTTCAGTTAAAAATTAATTTAATTTTCAACTAAAAAAAATTTAATTTTTAATGAAAAATGAAGTAGTTAAATTTTTCAAATCTCTAGAAATCCTTTAAAATCCCTTGAAAAATAAAATAAATATACTGACTAAAATTCTCTAAAAATCCCTTGGAAATTTGAAAATCCCCTAATATATTTGAAATACTTTATTCTTAATTTTATACAACGAAAGAATACGCATTTTTATCTATATAGTTGGATTTTTGACTAAAGAGATGAATTTTTAACCACAGAGATGAATTTTCAAGCAAAAAGATCAATTTTGAACCAAGAAGATTAATTTTTTACCAAAAAAGACGAATTTTCAACTAAATAGATTAACTTTTAATGGAAAATGAAGTAGTTAAATTTTTCGAATCTGTAGAAATCCTTTTAAATCTCTTGAAAAATAAAATAAATATACTAAATAAAATTCTCTAGAAATCCCTTGCAATTTTTGAAACACTTGATTTTCAATTTTCAACAAAAGAATAAAATTTTTCACTAAAGAGATGAATTTTCAACTAAAAAGATAAATTTGTAATCAAGAAGATTAATTTCCTACCTAAAAGACGAATTTTCAACACAATTGATTCATTTTGATCCGATTAGTTGAATTTTTGATAAAAAAGGTCACTTTTTATTGAAAAATTAAGTAGTTGAAATTTTGGAATGTGTAGAAATCCTCTAAAATCCCTTGCAAATTTTAAAATCTTCGAAATACTTGATTTTTAATTTTCGGCCAATGAATTGAATTTTTTGACTAAAAAGATGCATTTTCAACCAAAAAGATAAATTTTGAAACAATAATTTTAATTTTCTACCAAAAAGACGAATTTTAAACAAATACATGAATTTTTAAACAAATAGTTGGATTTTCAGTTTTAAAAAAATCAACAAAATAGTCAAATTTTAAACCTGGAAGAATAATTTTCTATAAAAAAAGACGAATTTTTAACTAAATAGATTAATTTTTAATGAAAAATGGAATAGTTAAATTTTTCGAATCTGTAGAAATCCTTTAAAATCCCTTGAAAAACATTAAATATACTCACTAGAGTTCGCTAGAAATCCCTTACAAATTTCAAAACCCCCTAAAATCTTTTAAATACTTTATTTTTAATCTTCTACAAAAAAAAACGAATTTTCATCCAAATAGTTAAAATTTTTGACTAAAGAGATGAATTTGTAACAAAAAAGTTGAATTTTCAGTAAAAAAAAAAAAGATTTTTAACGAAAAAAGTAAACAATTTTCAAGAAAATAGTCCAATTTTCTACCATGAAGAATAATTTTCTTCCAAAAAAGACGAATTGACAAAATTTTTAATCTAAATCTAAAATCTTTGAAATATTTTATTTTCAATTTTCTACAAAAATATACGAATTTTCATCCAAATAGTTGAATTTTCAGAAGAAAACAAAATTTAATCAAAAAAACAAACAATTTTCAACAAAATAGTCCAATTTTTAACCACGAAGAATAATTTTCTACCTAAAAGAGGAATTTTCAACTATATAGATTAATTTTCGGCCGATTAGTTGAATTTTTAACAAAAAAGATTACTTTTTATTGAAAAATTAAGTAGTTACATTTTTCGAATCTTTAGAAATCCCTGGCAAATTTTAAAATCATTGAAATACTTGATTTTAAATTTTCGACCAATGAATTGAATTTTTTAACTAAAAAGAAGCATTTTCAATCAAAAAGATAAATTTTGAATCAAGAAGATTAATTTTCTACCAAAAAGATGAATTTTCAACCAAATAGTTGGATTTTCATTTAAAAAAAAAAATAAATAATTTTAAAAAAAAATCAATTTTCAGCAAAATAGTCAAATTTTCAACCATGAAGAATTCTTCCAAAAAAGATGAATTTTCAAATAAATGGATTATTGTTTAACCGAATAGTTGAATTTTCAACTAAAAAGATAAATTTTCAATGGAAAATATAGTAGTTAAATTTTTCGAATCTGTAGAAATCCTTTAAAATCCCTTGAAAACAAATAAATACACTTGCTAAATTTCTCTAGAAATCCCTTGCAAATGTTAAAATCTTAGAAATACTGTATTTTTAATATTCTACAATAAAGCCTAATTTTCATCTAAATAGTTGCATTTTTCACTACAGAGACGAATTTTGAACCAAATAGTTGAATTTTCAGTAAAAAAAAAAAAAAAAAAAAATTTATCGTAAAAAGCAAATCATTTTCTACAAAATAGTCAAATTTTCAACCATGAAGAATAATTTTCTACCAAAAAGACGAATTTTCAACTAAATACATTAATTTTCAACCGAATAGTTTGATTTTCAGTAAAAAAAAGTAATAATTTTAACCAAAAAAAAACCACACATTTTTCAACAAAATAGTCCAATTTTAAACCTGGAAGAATAATTTTCTATAAAAAAGACGAATTTTCAACTAAATACATTAATTTTTAACTGAATAGTTGAATTTTCAACCAAGAAACAACAAATTTTCAAAAAGTAGTTAAATTTTCAACCAAGAAGAATAATTTTCTACCAAAAAAGTCCATTTTTCAACAAAATACATGAATTTTCAACTAAAAAAGATCAATTTACAACCAAAAATGGAATGGTTAAATTTCCAGTTGAATAATTTTAAAAAGTTATAAATTCTGCACAAATAAACTTGTAAACCAATAATTATCAAAAATCTGTGAAAATCTTTTCAAACCTGTTGATACCTTTAGAACTATTTTGAAATCCATTACAAATTTTTAAATCTGTTAAAACCCGTAGAAATGATTTAAAATTCCTTGAAAAAAAATATATATACTCAATAAAGTTCTCTATAAACCCCCTACAAATTTTTTAAATCCCCTAAAATCTTTGAAATACTTTATTTTTCATTTTCTTTACAAAAAAAAACGAATAATGAAGTAGTTAAATTTCTCGAAAATTCAGAAATCCTTTAAAAACCCTTGAAAAAAAATACACTCACTAAATTTCTCTTGAAATTCCTTGCAAATTTTAAAATCCCCTAAAATCTTTGAAATACTTGATTTTCAATTTTCGATCAATGAATTGAATTTTTTAACTAAAAAGATGCCATTTTGAATTTTTAACACATTAGTTGGATTTTCAGTAAAAAAAAAGAATTTTCAACAAAAAAAAAAACAACAATTTTGAACAAAGTAGTCAAATTTTAAACCTGGAATAATAATTTTCTATCCAAATGGACTAAAAAAAAATTTCGAAGAAAAATAAATAGTTAAAATTTTAACCAAGAGACAACAAATTTAAAAAAGGTAGTTAAATGTACAAACAAGAAACAACAAATTTTTTAAAAGTAGTAGAATTTTCAACCAAGAAGAATAATTTTCTACCAAAAAATACGAATTTTCAACTAAATAGGTTAATTTTCAACCGAATAATTAAATTTACAACTAAAAAGATCAATTTTTAATGAAAAAGAAAAATTTTTGAACCAAGAAGTTCAATTTTTTACCAAAAAAGACGAATTTTCAACTAAATAGATTATTTTTTATTGAATGAATTAAATATACTCACTAAAGTTCTCTAGAAATCTTTGGAGAATTTTTAACTAAAGAGATATATTTTCAACCAAAAAGACGAATTTTCAACAAATACATGAATTTTTAAGGAAATAGTTGGATTTTCAGTATAAAAAAAAATAATTTTCAACAAAATAGTTAAATTTTGAATCAAGAAGAATAATTTTCTACCAAAAAACTCGAATTTTTAACAAAATACATGAATTTTCCACAAAATAGTTGAATTTTCAACTAAAAAAGATCAATTTACAACCAAAAATGGAATAGTTAAATTTTTTATTCAAACTATAAATTCTGCACAAATAAACTTGTGAACCAAGAATCAGAAAAAAATCGATGAAAATCTTTTCGAATTTCTTGATACCTTTGGAAATATTATGAAATCCATTCCTATGAAATTCCTTGTAATACCTTAAAATCATTTAAAATCCGTGTACAATTTCACAAAAATTTCAGAAAAATTTCACAAATATTTCAAAGACTTCATAAAAATTTCAAATATTTCAAAAAATTTCACAAAGATATCAAGGATTTCAAATATTTTACAAACAATTAAAAATATTTCACAGAAATTTCAAGAAAAAAATTTTCTCGTAATGATTTTCTATAATGATTTTTCGAGAATTGCGAAAAAATTATAAGAAAAGCATTATTGTGAATTTCCTTTAATATTTTTTCGTCAGTACAGCTAGTCCGAGACTTTTTTTGAATTCAATGAGATTTTTTATTCATAAATTTCCTTTTCAAATAAAAAATTGTTTAATTTTGAGTAGGCATTTTCCTTAATCAAAATTAATACTTTCCATAATGGAAAATGAATGGAAAATTAATATTTTCCACTATGGAAAAGGTATGGAAAATTACAATTTTCCATGAAATAATAATTGAATCATTTACAAACACTAAAAAGCTTGAAATATTATGGCATATACATAAATTTTTTCGAATTTGCAGAAGAAACTGATATTAATGGAGAACCAGAGATAAAAAACGAACCCAAATCTGATGGAGAGGATGAAATCGTAATACCAGACGTCTTAGATGTTGCAGACGTAGATCCACTAGAAATCGTCAGTATTAAACAAGAAGAACCCGTAAAAGATTCACATGTAAGATTTAATTTTTGAGCACTTAAAATACGCAAAAACCTGGCTGGCTACAAGTCAGGGAAACCTGAAAATTAGGGTAAATTCAGGGATTTTTAAAAGAAAATTCAAAAGTTTTGAAATCAAATCAATCCAAAGTAATCAGAGCAGCGACACAGTAACTGTAGTCATTTTTTTTCTCAAATCACTTTCTTAAAAATCAATTTTAGATCAAAAATTTGAAGGAATTTCAAAGGATCTTAGAGATTTTAGGGTGTTTTTCAAAAATCCGAGGAATTTTCAAGAGCTTTAAAACGTTTCGAGGGATTTCAAAAGATTTAAAGTGTTTTTGTGTTTTTTTTAATCCCAAGGAATTTTCAAGAACTTCCAAATTTTTTTTTAAGATTTAAAGACATTTTCAACGATTTTAATGATTTTAAGGGATTTGCAAAAAAAAAATTATGGGGGTAATGTGATTCAAAACAAAATTTGTAAGATTTTAGGATATTTTTTTAATATTCCCGAAAGTTTTTAATTTATTTCAATAATTTGAAGGAATTTCAATGGTTTTAAAATATTTTAGGGCTTTTTTTAAATTTCCAAGAAATTATCAAGAGCTTTAAACATTTTAAAGAATTTCGAAAGATTTGAAATATTTTATGGTATTTTAAAATATTCGAAGGAATTTTTAATACATTTAAATAATTTGAAGGTATTCCAAAGGGTTTAAATATTTTAGGAATTTTAAAAATGCTTCAAGGCATTTTCAATGATTTGAATGATTTTCAGGGATTTACAAAAATGTTCTTGGGGTTTTGAGGAATTTTCTAGAATTTCGTAGATGTTAAACAATTTTTTGGAACCTATAAAGTTTTTTGGATACTTTGAACGATGACAAGGAATTTTTAATATAATTCAATAATTTGAAGTGATCCAAAACAAAATTTGAAAGATTTTAGGGTATTTTTAAAACTTCCAAAAACTTTGCAAGATCTTTAAAAAGTTTCAAAGGATTAGAAATATTTTAGGGTATTTCAAAAGATTCCAAGAAATTTTTAACAGGTCTTAATAATTTCAAGGTATTTCCAAGAATTTTATAGAATTTAGGGTATTTTTTCAAATTCCGAGGAATTTTCATGAGCTTCAAAAAGTTTCGAGGGATTTGAAAAAGATTTGAAATATTTTAAAGTTTTTTTTTTAATATGTAAGGATTTTTTAATTGATTTCAATAATTTGATGAAATTTTAAAGGATTTAAAATATTTTCGAGTATTTTTGAAAATCCTAAGGAATTTTCAAGAGCTTTAAAAACTTTCGAGGGATTAGAAATATTTTAGAGTATTTCAAAAGATTTCAAGAAATTTTAACAGGTTTTAATAATTTTAAGGTATTTCAAAGAATTTTATAGAATTTAGGGCATTTTTTAAATTCCCAAGAAATTATCAAGAGCTTTAAACATTTTAAAGAATTTCGAAAGATTTGAAATATTTTATGGTATTTTAAAATAT
>JAABKJ010010099.1:0-11047 GCA_011634705.1 Andricus grossulariae
AGATAAATGTTCAACCAACCATGGAATAGTTACATTTTCAGTTTAAAAAATAATTTAAAAAATGTTTAAAAATAGTTAAATTGTAACAAAAGTAGTTAGTTTAAAAATTCCATTAAAAATTAAAATATTTGATTGAAAATTCATGTATTTTGTTATAAATTATTCTTTTTTGGTTGAAAAATTTCTTTTTTTTAAATTGAAAATTAATTTTTCTATGGTTGAAAATTAGTTTCTTCATTGAAAATACTTTTTTTTAATTAAAAATATAACTAAATTTGTTGTCAAAACATTTTTTTTATATACATTTAATCTTTTTGGTAGAAAATTCATTTGTTTGGTTGAAACCTTTTTGTTTGAAAATTCCATTAAAAATTAAAATATTTGGTTGAAAATTCATGTCTTTTGTTAAAAGTTATTCTATTTTTTGTCGAAATTTTTTTTCAATATACGTTTAATCTTTCTTGTTGAAAATTTATCTTTTTTAGTTGAAAATTCATCTATTTTGTTGAAAATTTGTCTGTTTTTGGTAGACAATTGATCTTCTGGATTGGAAATTAAACAATTGGGTTGCAAATTTCATTAAAAATTAAAATATTTGGTTAAAAATCCATGTATTTTGTTAAAAGTGATTTTTTTTTGGCAGAAAATTAATGTTTTTTGTTGAAAATTCATCTGTTCGGTTGAAAATTGAACTATTTTAAAAATATTTGTTGTTAATTACTTTTTCAACTGAAAATGTATCTATTCAATTTTTTATTGAACATTTATTGACTTTAGTTGAATATTCAACTAATAAAATTAATATTTTTGCTTCAAAATTAATTATTTAGATTGTAAATTGTTTTGTAACTGAATTTAATTTCAGTTGAAGGGCAGTAACAATGAATGTCACATTTGTGTGGGTAATAAAACTGACAAAAATGTAAGAATTGTTTATGTAAAATGTTATGATTACATTTTCAGTTAGAATAATTATTTTCATCCAAGAAAAAGGGAATTTTCAACAAAATTATTTGATTGTTGATGAATCTTTGATGAAAAAATAAATTCTCAACAAAAAGTGTAATAGTTGATATTTCCGCCAAACAATATTTTAATTTTCACTAAAAAAAACTACTAAATTAAAACAAGAAATAAGAATTTCTAAACTGTGAGTTTTTAAGTCATAAAGACGAATTTTTGAAAAAAAATTGAATTTGCAACCCGAAAATATGCATTTTCTACCTAAATAATTGAATTTTCGACTAAAAAGGATCAATTTTCAAGCAAAAATGAAATAGCTATATTTGTAATAAAAAAATTCATTTTCAACAAAAAACAAACGAATTTGCAACCAAATTTGTTAAATTTTTAACCAAAGAAATGCACATTTAAATAAAATAATGCGTCTTTAATAAAAAAAAAAGCTTTTGAACCAAACAGTAAAATTGATAAAAGATTATTTTGCTACAAAAAAAAGACAAATTTTCAACAAAAAATATGAATTTTCAACTAAAAAAGCTAAATTTCCAACAAAAATAGAATAGTTTAATTTTAAGTTCGAGAAATTAGTTTTTTAATCAAATAAAATAAATTTCAACAATGTAGTATAAATTTTCAACCAAACAGATGAATTTTCAACTAAAAAGATTAAATGTCTATAAAAAAAAATTTCGACGAAAAATGGAATAGTTACATTTTTAGTTAATAAAATTAATTGTTAATAAAAAGAATATAATTTTTTGTCAAAAAATAATAATTTTTAACAAAATACATGACTTTTCAATAAAATATACCAAATTTTAATGGAATTATCAACCAAAAAGGTTATTTTGCTACCAAAAAAAAGCCAAATTTTCAACAACAGATATGAATTTTCAACTGAAAAAGCTAAATTTTCAAAAAAAAATTGAATAGTTTAATTCTAAGTTCGAGAAATAAGTTTTTTAACCAAATAAAAGACATTTTCAACAAAATAGCTAAATTTTCAACGAAACAGATGAATTTTCAACCAAAAAGATTAAGAATCTATCAAAAAAACTTTCGACGAAAAATGGAATAGTTAAATTTTTAGTTAATAAACTTAATTTTTAATAAAAAGAATATAATTTTCTACCAAAAAAGATTAATTTTTAACAAAATACATGACTTTTCAATCAAATATTCCAACTTTTAATGGAATAGTCAACCAAAAAGTTTATTTTGCTACAAAAAAAAACAAACTTTTCAACAAAATAGATGAATTTTCAACTAAAAAAGCTAAATTTTCAACAAAAAATAGAATAGTTTAATTTTAAGTTCCAGAAATTAGTTTTTTAATCAAATAAAATAAATTTTTAATTAAATTTTCATCCAAACAGATGAAATTTCAACTAAAAAGGTTAAATGCCTAAAAAAAATTTCGACGAAAAATGGAATAGTTAAATTTTTAGTTAAGAAAATTATTTTTTGATACAAAAAATTTTCTACCAAAGAAGAATAATTTTTAACAAACTGCATGAATTTTCAACCAAATATTTTAATTTTGAATGGAGTTTTCAAACAAATATTTTAATTTTTAATGAAATTTCCAACCAAAAAGTTTAATTTTTGAACAAAAAAGACAATTTTTGAACTTTTGTGGTTGATTCTGAAACCAATCTATTTAGCTTATTAAATTTCTTTTTCTCCCTCTTTTTTCTTTTTTCATTGTTGTTATTCTTGTCTCTAATGAGCCGAAAAGTGAGATTGATTGGAAGTTTATTTTTGAATTGTGAATCATTTTCTTGCTTATTTTTCACAAATTATTTATGATAAAGTGGATTTCTTTTTAATCGTAATTAAAAAATTTTTTGAACGAAATAGATGAATTTTCAAATAAAGAATACCAATTTTCAACAAAAAAAAAGAATAGTTTAATTTTCAATTATAGAAATAAGTTTTTAAGCAAATAAATTTTCAACGAAATAGTTAAATTTGCAACCAAACAAATGAATTTTCTATCAAAAATAAAATTTCGAACAAAAAATTTAGTTAAATGTTTATTTAAAAAAAATTCATTTTCAATTAGAAAAAGCTAATTTTGAACAAAAAAGATCAATTTTCTACCGAAAAAGATTAATTTTTAATAAAATACATGAATTTTCGACTAAATAGTTGAATTATTATCTGCAGAAGATAAATGTTTAACCAAGCATGGAATAGTTACATCTTCAGTTAAAAAAATTATTGTTTAATAAAAAAAAATTCTACCAAAAAACAACAATTTTCAACAAAATACAGGAATTTTTAACCAAATATTTTTATTTTTCAATGGAATTTTCAACCAAAAAGGTTGATCTTCTACCATAAAAGACAATTTTTGATGAATTTTCAAATAAAAAATATCAATTTTCAACCAAAAATACAATATTTAATTTTTAAGTTAGAGAAATAAGTTTTTTAACCAAATAAAATAATTTTTCAACAAAATAGTTGAATTTGCAACCAAACAGATGAAGTTTCAACCAAAAAGATTGAATGTCTATAAAAAAAATTTTGAAGAAAAATGGAATAGTTACATTTTTAGTTAAGAAAATTAATTTTTATTACAGAAAAGTATTTTCTACCAGAAAAAAATAATTTTTCACAAAATACATGAATTTTCAACCACATATTCTAATTTTTAATGGAATTTTCAACCAAAAAGTTTCATTTTCTACCAAAAAAGACAATTTTGGACAAAATACATGAATATTCAAATAAAGAATACCAATTTTCAACAAAAAATAGAATAGTTTAATTTTCAATTACAGAAATAAGTTTTTGAGCAAATAAATGTTCAAACAAACAAATGCATTTTCTACAAAAAAGATTACACGTCTATAAAAAGAAAATTTCGACAAAAAATGTAGTCAAAGTTTTATTTAGAAAACATTCATTTTCAATAAAAAGATTAATTTTCTACCAAAAAGGAATAATTTTTCAACAAGATACTTGAATTTTCAACCAAATATTATAATGTATGATGGAATTTTCAACCCGATAGTTGAATTTTCAACCAAAAAGGTGAATTAGTCACCGAGAAGATTAATGTTCTACCACAAAAGACAAATTTTCAACAAAATACAGAAAGTTTCAAAGAAATAGTTGAATTTTCAGTTAAAAAATAATTTAAAAAATGTTAACAAAATAGATAAATTGTAACGAAACTAGTTAGCTTAAAAATACCATTAAAAATTAAAATATTTGATTGAAAATTCATGTATTTTGTTATAAATTATTCTTTTTTGGTAGAAAAATGTTTTTTTTTTTTTAATTGAAAATTAATTTTTCTATGGATAAAAATTAGTTTTTCTATTGAAAATTAATTATTTAACTAAATTTTCTGTCGAAAAATTTTGTTATAGGCATTTAATCTTTTTGGTAGAAAATTCATTTATTTGTTTGAAAATTGAACTATTTCGTTGAAAATTTATTTTATTTGCTTAAAAACTTATCTCTCTAACTGAAAATTAAACGTTTCTATTTTTTTAAATTCAAAATTCATCTATTTTGTTGAAAATTTTTCTTATTTTGACAGAAAATCAACCTTATTTCTGTAACTTCAAATTAAACTTTTCCATTTTTTGTTGAAAATTTATCTTTTTTAGTTGAAAATTCATCTATTTTGTTGAAAATTTGTCTGTTTTTGGTAGAAAATTGATCTTCTGGGTTGAAAATTCAACTATTAGGTTGAAAATTCCATTAAAAATCAATACATATTTGGTTGAAAATTCATATATTTTGTTAAAAGTGATTCTTTTCGTCAGAAAATTAATGTTTTTAGTTGAAAATTCATCTGTTCGGTTGAAAATTGAACTATTTCGTTGAACATTTATTTTATTTGGTTAAAAAATTATTTCCCTAACTTGAAATTAAACTATTCCATTTTTTGTTGAATCTTTTTTAGGTGAAAATTAATTTTTTTTGTTGAAAATTTGTCATTTTGTTGAAAAATTGTCTGTTTTTTGGAGAAAATTTATTCTTTTTAGAAGAAAAATCACTTATTTTTGTGAAAACTCGTATTTTTCCAGTCGAAAATTCAATTATTTTGGTAGAAAATTCATATATTTGGGTTATAAATTCTTTTTTTTTTAATTCGTCTTTGTGGCTCGAACACTCAACATTTTGCACGAGATTTTTCTTCTTTATTGATTGAAAAATCTTTCTTGTTTGAAAATTCAACTCTTTTGTTCAAAATTCGTATTTTTTTATTAAAAATTAAAAACTTTTTTCTCTTTAAAATTAAAAACTTTTTTTTTTGAAATATCAATTGTTACACATTTTATTTATAATTTAATCATTTTTTTATCAAAGATTCATCAGTTTAAACATTTAAAAAGTGTTTTGAACATTCCCTTTTTCTTGGTTGAAAATTAATTATTTTAACTGAAAATGTAATAATTAAGGAAAAGCGACAACAATGCATGTCGAGCCGATAACTTTTGCCGTTCGTTGGTGATCGATCAACAATTTTGAAAATTCCTTTTTTGGTTGAAAAAAAATCTTTTTCAGTTGAAAATTCAACTTTTTGCTTTGGAATTCATCTTTCTTGATTTAAAATTCATCTATCTATTTGGTTCAGGATTCAACTATTTTGTTGAAAATTCGTCTTTTCTTGTTGAAAATTAAAACTAAAAATATGTGATTTTTTATTTTTAGCCTAAAACTGATCCTGTTTGGTCAAAAAAAAATATTTTTTAGTTCACAAATTCAACTATTTGGTCAAAAATTCATGTATTTTGTTGAAATTCCTATTTGTTTGGTAGAAAATCGATCTTCTTGGTTGAAGATTCATCTCTTTGGTTCAACTTTTTACTATTTCGTTAAAATGTGTCTTTTGTTTGAAATAAAAATTAATTGAAAATTTAACTATTTTGGTTTTAGTAGAAAATTGATATTTTTTAGATAAAATTTCAGGTATTTTGTTGAAAGGTCGTATTTTTTGGTAGAAAATTAATCTTCTTGGTTGAAAAATCGTCTTTTTGGTTGAAGATTCATTTCTTTGGTTAAACATTTAACTACTTTGTAGAAAATTCGTCTTTTTCGTTATAAAGTTGATTTTCTTCGTTGTAAATCTATCTTTGTGGTTAAAAGTTAATTTTTTAAATAAAAATATAACTATTTAATTGACATTTTTGGTTGAGATTGATCTTTTTTAGTAGAAAATTTAACTACTTGTTATAACATTCAAGTATTTTTTAGAAATTCCTGTTTTTTGTAGAAAATTAGTTTCTTAACAGACAATTGAACTATATAATTTATAGCCTCAGATTAATCTATTTTAATTCAAAATGGACGTATTTTGTTGAAAATTCACTTTTTTGATTGAAAATTACTTGGTTCAACTAGAAATTTAACTATTCAATTTATGATTGAAAATTTATCCTTTTTCGTTTAAAATTCGTCTCTTTTCCTTAAAAATTAATTTTCTTAGTTAAAAATTTATCGTCAGGTTAAAAATGAATTAAATTTTTTAAAATGAAAATTATTATTATTTTTTTTGTTGCTAAAGATGTATGTCAAATTGAAATCCTTTTTAAATGAAATAGTATCAACTATTATATGTTTCGTTGAGAATTCATCTATTTTTGTTGAAAATTCATGCATTTTGTTAAAAATTCAACTATTTTATTTGGTTAAAAAGTAACTTTTTTGTTGAAAATTCATATTTTCTATTTGGAAATAAAACTATTTTGTAGAAAATTCGTCTCCTTGGCTTGAAAATTCAACAATTCCGTGGAAAATTTATCTAGTTGGTTGAAAAATAACGAAAATTTTTGTTGAAAATTCAACTCTTTATTTTTTTCTAAAATATTGATTTTGGTTGAGAAATTCATCTCTTTTGGTAAAGAAAATTTCGAAAGAGGGTTGAACTATTTTTTTCATAAACTTGACTTTTCTGGTGGAAAATTTTACTACTTGATCGAAAGTGTACCCGCTCTGTTAAAAATTCAGTTGTTTGGTTGAAGATTCACAATTTTAGTTGAAAATTCATCTCTGGTTGAAAGTGTAACTATTTTCTTTCAAAATTGATTTTTTTTTTTTTTTTTGAGGGTGGAAAATTTATGCGTTTTGATAAAAATTTAAATATTTTGATAGAAAGTCTAAATTTGGTAGAAAATTAACTTGTCGGAAATTTAACTCTTTTGTAGAAAATTCGTCTTTTTCGTTTGAAAATGCTAGAAAGTTTAACTATTTAGTTGAAAACTAACTTTTTTGTTGAAGATTAATATTTTTGGTACGAAAATTCAACCATTTATTTAGAAACTCATGTATTTTTTGAAAATTTAAGTATTTTGATAGAAAGTCCAAATGTTAAAAAAACTAACTTAATTGATGAAAAATATTTTTTGGGTAAAATATAAATATTTGGTTAAAAAATGTGTCTGAAAAATCTTACTTTAACTAATATCTATTTCTTTTTTAATTAAGTTTTTATGAATTATCATCTTAGTTATTTTAATTTTTAAACTGTAAAATTATAGGGGAAACCTTTATTTGCAACATGTACTTTGTCCCATATTTTTAGAATTTTTTCTCTGCTGAGATTTTCACTCTAATCTGTCGGAAAAGAGAGGTGTCTAAATTTTTTGGACAGATAGTAGACCATTCTCTTTCTTCGTACTCGCTCAATATACACATGAGCGGTGGGTGAGTGGAGCAGCTTCCAGTGGTAAAATCGAATTTTCACATTTTCCTCGGAATTTTTTCGTCGAATTTTGAAAAAATTGAATAGAAGATTTCCAGGAAAATTCCAACTCTTTTATTTTTCCCAATAGTTGTAAAAAGTTGTTGCGAATATAAAAAAGGAATTCCACCAGTTTTATGCAGGGATTGGAAGCGAAATGCTGGGTGAACGCTCGATGCGTTCGTCACGCACTCCCCCGCCTGTTCATGTTTTCCTAGTGTCACGAACTGAGAGGTGTGTTGGTGCTACCTGAGGTAGGAAACGTCGTGCGGTGAGCAGAGAGAGAATGGTCGTGGCTGCCCGAAAACTATAGGCATTACTGCATTCGAGCGGACCACGTGAACGCGTAGAAAACGGTTGGCCGGCAGATGAGAACCGATGTGAGAAATCGTATTTGAGTTCACCACTGGGGGCCGCCTACTCGTGCATTCACCGTCAGGCAGCATCGAACAGCTGCAGGCGAGCTGATGCGAGACGAGTCCTCCTGTGATGCTAACGGACCGCGACTCTTTGATCTGCGCATGTACCAAAAAGCGCGGGTCTATTTAAAATTACAAATTATAAACTTGTGATATTACATTAATAATAAATTATTTAAAGCAAATAGCTATTTCTTAGATTCAATTTAATTAATTTTGTTGAAGTGAGAATTAAAAAAAAATGTATCTGTATTATTATTGATGGTATTTATTGATTTCAAATAGACCCGCGCTTTTCCGCACATGCGCAATTGAAAAAGTCGCGGTTCATTAGCATCACAGGAGTAGAGTTCTGAGTCGGTTATATTACTTTGAGCACGGTAACGAGAATGAGAATATTACCGAGAATACTGGGTGTCCCATTTTAATCAATCTAGATAACTTCTGAATCTGACTTTCAGAAAATATGTTCGAGACAGAAGTTATTGAGTTTGGAGGTGGACATCTGATGATGACCTCAAAATTGATCTTGAACTTGACCTTGAAGGTTTTTTCAAGACCAGCTCTGTTTTTTGAAATGGGAATCCCAGCTTTTGACACCGGATTCGAAAAGAGCGGGTAATTCTACGTCTGAAATGATATTTTCAAGTTTGTTTTTGTGACCTGAATAAGGTCAATTCAATGTCAAATGCTAGAAAAGCTGCCTGGTAGCTGTTTATCTAAGTTTTCTGGCGGAATGAACGTTGTGAAGGTACCTCATGTGTGACAACGACCTTAACAATGTTGACCTTGAGGTCATTTTTCAAGGTCATTTAAAGGTGAGAATGGTTTTTGAATCGGAAACTTTGATTTGGATACCGGATTCAAAAAAGGGAATAATTTAACTTTAAAATGTGACAACAACCTTGACATTAAGATCAGTATAGATATCATTTCAAGGTCGCATTTTTTCAGTTCCAAGCTCACAAACCCCAAGCCCAAAAACCCTAAGTTAAAAAATCGTCTTTTTTGTTTCCAAGTTCACCTCTTCTTGTCGGAATTCCATATTTTTTTGTTGAAAATGAAACTGTTTCGTTGAAAATCAATCTGTTCTGTTTAAGAAATCACCTTTTGTTTTTGCAAATTCATCTTTTCTGGTAAAAAATTAATCTTGTTAGTATTACTATTAGTAATCTATTCCGTTAAAAATTCAAATACTTTGGTGAATATTCATAGTTTTTGGATGAACTTCTTTATTGACAATTGCAACCTTTCTTTTTTGTTGCAAATATTTCTAGTATTATAGTTCTCGTTCAGAATTCATTTTTTCAGATGAAAATTAAATTACTTGGTTGAAAGTTGAACTACTTTGTTAAAAAATAATTTTTTGATGAAAGATCTAGTTCTATGGTTGGAAATTAAATCTTTTATTTACATTCACTTTAATTTAAATTTCATCTTTTGAACTGACAATACAACTATCTGGTTGAAAATTCATGTAGAAGAATTGTCTCTTTTGGTTGAATTTAATTGGGTTTAATATAATATTACATATTTTTCGGCTTAAATATCAACTGTGACAATTTTTGTTCAGAATTCATCTTCTATGGTTGAAGTTATGGTTAAGTTTTAACCAAAACAGATGAATTTTAAACCAAATGTTTGACTTTTCATGAGATGAATTTTCAAGCAGAACATTGCAAAAAAGTATCATTAGAAAATAATTATTATTATTATGTTATAGTGGTGTTTCGATCATTTATTTCTCATGATTTTTTGACGATTATTTTCATTCCTATAATTCCTATGATTCCTATAATGACGAAAAAAATATAGGAAATTCATGGTAGGAAAATCATTATAGGCGTATTAAAATTTGAAGCATTTTCGCTTCAAAGACGCGTAAAATGAATTTAAATGAAAAAAATTATTTAAAAAAAAGGTTATAATTACAAAAATCTTGGATAAAATTGAAACTGTTTAGTTGAAAAATCGTCTTTTTAGGTTGAAAATTCAAGTATCTTCATAGAAAATGCGCTGTTCATTTAAAACTCATAGTTTGTTGTTAAAAATTCAAACTAAAAATGTATTTTGATAAAAATTCATCTATTTTGGTAGAAATTTCATCTTTCTTGGATAAAATAGCAACTGTTTGATTGAAAATTTAACAATTTTGTTAAAAATTGATACTTTTGTTTGAAAAATTCAACTGTTTTGTTGCACATTCAACTGTTTTTTGGAAAACTTATCTTTTTAATTAAAAAATTCATCTATTTTAATCGAAATTGCATCTTTCTTGGATAAAAATGCATCTTCATGATTATAAATTCAACAATTTTGTTAAAAATTGATACTTTTTGGTAGAAAAATTCAACTATATTTTGTTGAAAATTCAACTGTTTCGTTGAAAATTCAACTATTTTTCGGAAAAATTATCTTTTTAACTGAATAATTCATCTAGTTTAGTCGAAAATACATCTTTTTGGATAAAAATGCAACTGTATGATTGGAAATTCATCAATTTTGTTAAAAATTTATACTTTTTGGTGGAAAAATTCAACTATATTTTGTTGAAAATTCAACTGTTTTGTTGAAAGTTGCATCTATTTTAGTCGAAATTGCATCTTTTTTGGATAAAAGTGCATCTGTTTGGTTGAAAATTAATCTTTTCTGCTTGAGGATTCAACTATTTTGTTTGAAATTTTTGGTTGAACCACTTTGTTCAGAAACAATTTTTTGTTAAAGATTTATATTTTTAGTTGAAAATTGATCTCTTTGGTCCAAAGTTTAACTGTTTTGTTGAAAACTGATCTTTTTTAATTAAAAATTCGTGTGCATGGGTAAAAGTTGAACGACTTTGTTGATTTTTTTTTTTTTTTTAATGAAGATTCACCGTTTGGTTGATGCTGTACCTTTTTTGTTGAGAATTAATTTTTTTCTGAAAATTTATATTTTCTGGTTAAAAGTTCAATTCTTTTTT
>JAABKJ010010100.1:0-11046 GCA_011634705.1 Andricus grossulariae
GGGCTCCAACCCTTACAGTTGAAAAGCCACCCCTTGACACCACGAAATTATGACTTTGTCAAAAAACAATGTTTTTTAGAAGTTTACAGTGTAAATCGAGTCTCTGATTTTTGGGCTCCTAAAAAATACCAACACTTATTTTCCGGCTCCAACCCTTGCATTCGAAAAGTCAACCCTTGACACTACGAAGATATGACTTGGTCAAAAAACAATGTTTTTTAGAAGTTTACAGTGTAAATCGTGTCTCTTATTTTTGGGCTCCTGAAAAATACCAACACCGATTTTCCGGCTCCAACCTTCACAGTTGAAAAGCCACCCCTTGTCACCACGAAGATCTGACTTTGTCAAAAAACAATGTTTTTTAGAATTTTACATTGTTAATCAAGTCTCTGATTTTTGGGCTCCTGAAAAATACCAACACAGATTTTCGGGCTCCAACCCTTACAGTTGAAAAGCCACCCCTTGACACCACGAAATTATGACTTTGTCAAAAAACAATGTTTTTTTAGAAGTTTACGGTGTAAATCGAGTCTCTGATTTGTGGGCTCCTAAAAAATACTAACACTTATTTTCCGGCTCCAACCCTTGCAGTTGAAAAGCCACCCCTTGCCACAAAGAAGATGTGACTTTGTCAAAAAATAATGTTTTTTTTAGAATTTTACAGTGTAAATCGAGTCTCTGATTTTTGGGCTCTTGAAAAATACCAACACCGATTTTCGGGCTCCAACCCTTACAGTTGAAAAGCCACCCCTTGGCTCCATGAAGATGTGACTTTGTCAGGAACCAATGTTTTTTAGAATTTTACAGTGTAAATTGAGTATCTGATTTTTGGGCTCCTGAAAAATATCAACGCCGATTTTCAGGCTCCAACCCTTAGAGTTGAAAAGCCACCCCTTGACACCACGAAGATATGACTTTTTCAAAAAACTATGTTTTTTAGAAGTTTGCAGTGTCAATCCAGTCTCTGATTTTTGGGCTCCTGAAAAATATCAACACCGATTTTCCGGCTCCAACCCTCACAGTTAAAAAGCCACTCCTGGACTCCATGAAGATGTGACTTTGTCAGAAACCAATTTTTTTTAGAATTTTAAAGTGTAAATAGAGTCTCCGATTTTTGGGCTCGTGAACAATACCAACACTGAGTTTCGGGCTTCAACCGTTACAGATGAAAAGCCACCCCTTGACACCACGAAGATATGACTTTGTCAAAAATGTTTTTTAGAATTTCACAGTGCAAATGGGGACTCTGATTTTTTGGATCCTGAAAAATACCAAAACCGTTCTTTGGGCTCCAACCCTTACGGTTTAAAAGCCACCCCTTGAAACCACGAAGATATGACTTTGTCAAAGCATAACTTTTTTTTATAATTTTACAGTGTAAATAGGGTCTTTGATTGTTGGGCTCCTGGAAAATACCAACGTTGATTTTTGGGCTACAACCCTTAGAGACGAAAAGCCACCCCTTGACACCACGAAGATGTGACTTTGTCAAAAGACAATGTATTTTCAGAATTTTACAGTGTATCTAGGGTCTCTAATTTTTGGGATCCTGAAAAATACCAACACCGTTCTTTGGACTCCAACCCTTACAGATTAAAAGCCACCCCTGGACTCCACGAAGATGTGACTTTGTCGAAAAACAATGTTTTTTAGAATTTTACAGTGCAAATAGAGTCTATGATTTTTGGGCTCCTGAAAAATACGAACACCCATTTTTGGGCTCCAACCCTTACAGTTGAAAAGCCACCCCTTGACACCACGAAGATATGACTTTGTCAAAAAAAAAATGTTTTTTAGAATTTCACAGTGTGAATAGGGCCTCTGATTTTTGGTCTCCTGAAAAATACCAACACTGATTTTTTTATTCCAACCCTTACAGTTGAAAAGCAACCCCTTGACACCACGAAGATATGACTTTGTCAAAAAATAATTTTCTTTAGAATTTTACAGTGTGAATAGGGTCTCTGATTTTCGGGCTCCTAAAAAATACCAACACCGATTTTTGGGCTCCAACCCTTACAGTTCAAAATGCACCCCTTAACACCACGAAGACGTGACTTTGTCAAAAAATAATGTTTTTCAGAATTTTACAGTGTAAATAGATTCTCTGATTTTGGGCTCCAAAAAATACCAACACTAATTTTTGTATTCCAACCCTTACAGTTGAAAAGCAGCCCCTTGACACCACGAAGATATGAATTCGTCAAAAAATAATGTTTTTCAGAATTTTACAGTATAATAGGGTCTCTGATTTTTGGGCTCCTGAAAAATACCAACACTGATTTTTTGGCTTCAACCGTTACAGTTGAAAAGCAACCCCTTGACACCACCAAGATATGAATTTGTCAAAAAATAATGTTTTTTAGAATTTTACAGTGTAATTAGGGTCTCTGATTTTTGGGCTCCTGAAAAATACCAACAACGATTCTTGGGCTCCAACCCTTACAGTTTAAAAGCCACCTCTTGACACCACGAAGATGTGACTTTGTCAAAAAACAATGTTTTTCAGAATTTTACAGTAGAAATAGAGTCTCTGATTTTTGAGCTCCTGAAAAATACCAACAACGATTTTTGGGCTCCAACCCTTACAGTTGAAAATCAACCCCTTGACACCACGAAGACGTGACTTTGTCAAAAAATAATGTTTTTCAGAATTTTACAGTGTAAATAGATTCTCTGATTTTTGGCATCCTGAAAAATACCAACGCCGATTTTTGGGCTCCAATCCCTACAGTTGAAAAGCAACCCATTGACACCAAGTAGATATGGCTTCGTCAAAAAACAATGTTTTTTAGAATTTGACAGTGTAAATAGGGTCTCTGATTTTTTGTCTCCTGGAAAATACCAACACCAATAAGTTTCTGAATTTTGGAGCTTGTTCTGATTTTTGAGATATAGGGGTAGTTTTTGCAACAAAAAAATTCAAGCATTCGAGAGCCCAAGAAAAGCCCTATACTGCTTTTTATTTTGTATTTTCCAGGTTTGAGTTTTTACTAAGGGGTTGGTTTTTTTTACGTTCATAGGTGTGGTTTTGGAAAAATTTGTTTTGTTCATTCGAGAGTCCAAAGTATGCTCAGAATTCTGAAGCATTTTGTTTTCTTGCAGGTTTTCTTTCGCAAGGGGGTAGTTTTTGTGTTTATAGGGGTTGGTTTTTTGAATGTTGTTTTTCGTGCATTCAAGAGCCCAAAATAAGCCCAAAATTATGGTGTACTTCGTTTTTTCCGAGTTTGCGTTTGTACATAGGAGGTAGTTTTATTTTCAGTAGGGGTTGTTTTTGTAAATCGGTTGTTAGCGCATTCAAGAGCCCAAAAAAGCCAAAAATTGTGTCGTGTTTAATTTTAAAATTTTTAAAATTTTTATATAGTGGAGGTGTTGGCTTGAGTCAATTTAGCACCTCCACTCCAAATTTGGATTAAAAAAAAAAGTAGTGGAGCCCAAAAATCGGCAATACAGCCCAAAAAAGCCCAAAATTCTGCTACAAAGAAATTTGGGAATTTCGATTGTGGAGGTGCTAGCTTGATGGACCTCTAAAACTCCAAGAATTAGAAGGAGTAATGTCGACACCTATTTCTAAAGCTGGCATGACATTATCACAAGATGTTGTCGAATTAGTTAGCAATTTTTATGAAACTGATGAGAACAGTAGGATTATGCTGAGCATGAAAGACGTTATTACTGTGAGACTTGGTAAAGAAAAAGACAAAAACAGAAGTGCTTGATGCAATGTGACATAAAATATCTGCATGTTCGATTCAAAGAGCTCAACCTACAGATATCAATCGGCTTAAAGAAACTTGCAGAGCTTCGACCACAATGGTGCATTTTGGCTGGAGCTAGTGGCACACACAGCGTTTGTGTTTGCACCATACACCTGAAATACAAGATAAAGTTTGATGCAAGCAACGTGATAAGGTTTACTTACAACTATGACTATTCCATTCAACAGTACAAAAATTGTTTCAGATTCTTCTTGTGTGATAATCCATCACCAGCATGTTATCTTCGGTAGGTGTACTCTGAAAAGGGAATGTCTCTCATCTAACGACTTTGCTGACGAGTTTTGCACTCGTTTAAATACGTTGCTCACTCACGATTTTATTTCAAAAACACAGTCAGAATTAATTACAAATTTGAAAAATAACTTGTCACCAGGTTCAGTGATAATTCACACTGATTTTTCAAAAAAATTTTCTTCTGTGACACAAGATGCAGCTCAAGCATTTCATTATAATAATAGTCAATGCACGGTACATCCAGTGGTATGTTACTACAAGAATCACGGAGGAAAGGCTTGCCAAAAAAGCTTTGTACTCTTATCTGATTGCACGACACATGACACTGCCGCAGTCGATGTCATGCAAAAGTTAGTCATTCCTGAGATCAAGAAACTATACCCAAATTTGAAAAGAATCTTGTATTTAAGTGATGGTGCAAAACAGAATTTCAAGAACAAGTATCAAATTTGCAATCTAATTCATCATGAAGAAGATTTTGGTGTTAAAGCCGATTGGTATTTCCATGCAACCGCGCATGGCAAAGGAGCTTGTGATGGCGTAGAAGCTATCCTGAAACGCGAAGCTACACGTGCAAGTCTGCAAGCACAACCAAGCGATGCAATATTAACTCCAGAATCGCTTTACGAGTGGACAAATAAGAAATTCAAGAATTTTCATGTAATGTGCTACGATGAAAAAGAACATGGAAAGACTAAGAGGTTTGCTAAGAAAAGATTCTCTGGAGCAACTAAAGTGGATAAAATCTCTATTGGACATGCCTTCATAATACTACCTGGAAAAATATTACAGATTTTGCAATATTCTGGTCCACGATTTCCTACCCCACACGAAAGTCTGGGTATTGTTTCGATAAGGTTCCGTTAGGTTCGGGCCTCATAGTTGTTTTTCTATAGCTGATAATTGCAGTATGTTAGAGGAGAAACTACAATCTTCCATGGTGTCAGCATAGAATTTGAGGCAGAAGCTTCTCTGACCACTCTGTTCTCTAAACACGCTTTGCTTTGTATAAATTCATGAATTTACAGATTTCGGAACTTTTTACTCTAAAACGACTCGACTAATGAAAAAATCATCAAAAATAGTTCGTATATGTAGTTTTATGTAATATAGTTTTGATATTTTTTTATTCTAAAAATTATTGACCAGCTATACTGAATCTGTCATCTTTAATTTTGCAAACTTGACTTCGGATTCGTGATCAGCAACTCAAAAAAACCAGGTATACCAAATTTTGTATGGTTCCGTTGATTTTTGAAATTTTGAACCATCATATTGGATCCGCAATCTTGAATTGCACAAATTTAACTGCGGATTCCTGATCAGCGACCCGAGAAACCCCCGTATACCAAATTTTGTATGGATCCGTTGATGTTTGAAAACTTCGTCCGCCATATTGGATCCGCCATCTTGAATTTTGAAAGTTTGATCTGGGAATTCGAACCAGTAGCCAGAAAAGCTACTGCATGCATTTTTTCAGAAGTCTTTATCGCTATCCTGAAGTTGTACACACATGCCTAAAGCAATTTTTGTAGCTATGGCCGCCATATTGGTCGGCCATCTTGAATTTCGGAAGTTTAATCTTGGAATTCGAACCAGTAGCCAGAAAAGGTACTGCATGCATTTTTTATTGCTATTCTGAATTTTTACACACATGCCTAAGGCACTTTCTCTCGTTATGGCCGTCATATTGGTCGGACACCTTGAATTTTGAAAGTTTGATCTTAGATGTCGAAACAGTAGCCAGAAAAGCTACTGCATGAATTTTTTCAGAATGTTTTATCGCTATTCTGAATGTTTACACACATGCCTAGGGCACTGTCTCGTTATGGCCGCCATATTGGTCGGCCATGTTACATTTTGAAAGTTTCATCTTGAAAAATTGTGTGAAACAGAAATATATGTCTGCACGCTATTTTTTGGCAAGAGGAGTTTCACGCGGTGCGCAATATAGTAGTATTATATACGCGGACTTATGTCCCGAAGTTATAGCGAATTCGACCGAAAGGCCTTTTACTCATACTTTGTGCGGGCTCCTTTAATGAATTTTGTTAAGGCTGTTGGAGCGGTATCCAAAAATGGAAAAATCTGGGAAGCACTCAAACTTTATCACTAAGGTTCGATTAATCGGGATTAAGATCTTAAAAACGAACTTTCAAAATTTTGTAGACCCCAGAAGGGGTTTCTCGGTGGCAGGACATTGGGTAAGTTTCTGGTTTTTTGAAAAAAATACGGTAACTGCTAAAAAGTGAGAGTAAAAAAGTGTAGCAATGACGTGAAGTGTGAAGGAAGCCGATTGACAGCTGATAGCGGTGATAGCTTGACCGTACTACGAAAATGCACTGTCGATAAAAGTTGCATCTGCATGCTGCTGCCACCATCTGTCTTGGCGAGCATTTTTGAATAAAAAATGCAGTTTGATTTTCTTTTTTTTTTTGTTGACTGATAAACCCGAATAATTGGCGAATGCAACAATATCACTACAATTTAAATAGATAATTTCTTCTTAGTATAATGAACGAGGTCTCAGAAGAGGAGAAGTGTATACATGATAAGAGGATGCCGCTGCGAACTCGCTCATAATAATCGATAACAATTTTGAAGCCCGTTAACAAAAGAACAGTACTATTCATTGTTATAACTAGTGCCTGAACCAAGTAGGGTACTGTACTACGTAAAACAATTCAATGCGAAATTCTAAAAGGAATTAATTGAAAGAGTGCGCGACATACTGCGGTGAAAACCCTTCGTGGCCCGAAACCAGTCGGAAGGCACAACTGTGCAAACAACAAGAAACAGACACAGTAACCGTAAGCAGCAGCAGTGAGAAACACGTCACTTACTGGAATACAGCACAAGGAAAGCGTCATCTGAAGTACTAAGGACTTTGACCGCAAGCCAGCCACCGAGCGAACCGCTGTGTTATACGAAGAGAGAGTGATATAAGCGAGCTAATAGAAGCGAATCTCAATAAGTATAAATCCTCTTTAATGACTGCGGAAGGAAACTAATGAATAGTATCTATCAAACTTTTCATTAGGGGAGGCAAAGTTTTGAGATTTGGGTAAGAATGACTTTCTTTTCCCAGAGTATTTACTTCCCTTAACATATAACCTCGCTGCAGTAGTATCTCAGTATGGTTGTAGCATGATACTTGCGAATACTATTGTATTAAATACATTATCAATATTGTAAAAAACACGAAATAAGTTAGTAGTTTAACTGGAAAGGTTTACCCAGTATCGCGTATTTTCCGATTATACAACCGACGAGACAACCGACACTGACGATCCACTTGACGAATTACTCATTCCTTTCAAAACCGCTCCAACTATGTTACGAGCCCAGTCACCTTCTTTCACTTCAACGGAAAATCTAACCCAAATCCTTCCACGTATAGATATCCGATACGATGCTGTAGTAACCAACATGAATTCACTTACTGTAAATTTATCAATTTTAATGAAAAATGATCAGAGCAGAACAGAGGAAATCGCTAAACTAGTACAAAAAGTAGGACGACCGGGAATTGTAGAGACAGATAGGGACGAAAGGATTACCGAAGACAAATCTGAAGACGATGCAGAATTAGCAGAAGTCGGAAGAAGATTAGCTCGAAATCATAAAATTTTAGAATAAATTCAATTTAGTAAAGGCGAAAATTCAAGTAAAATCTCTCAATCGATTACTCCTTAGGACCCAATCTCTGCTAAGGATATTTTAGAAAGAATTAAAGTATTAAGCGGACAAAATGATATCGGTATTGAAGATTTCATAAAACCACCAAAATAATGGGCGCGGCTAAGAATTCCATCCGATTTATATCGATTGAGTCATTCGTAGAGTTATACGATGCATTGCGACAAAATGTAAAACAAGCTAGCTCTCTCTTCACCTTAAAGAGTAGATTAGAATCATGCAAACAACGCATAACCGAGTCAGTTCAAAATTTCACAGCTCGATTTACAAAAATTCAGAATGAAATTAATTATACAATTCAAGCCCAACACTCATATACCACAAAGGAAAATTAAAATAACATTAGGAGAACAGGAAGCAATTAACCAATGCCTACTAAACCTTAAAAGCGAGATAGGATTGCAGATTAGACTACTTAGATCTTTCACTTTAACCCAAGCCTAGAGCTACGCAAGTCAAACGGAGATGTGCATAAAAGAATCACAACCGGTTCGAATATCAATGCCTACAATTAAACCGGCTCTGCGGAACTTTCCACGTCCCACGCCACCACCACGAACATCGGCCATTACCTCTCCCGTTAAGAATTCCATTTTACCATTAGCAGACAGAATTGATATGACGTATTTTAAGTGTGGTAAATCAGGACATTTATCGGCACAATGCTTTGCTAAATATTTTCAGCAAAGTCAATATCATACGAGACCACCTCCCGTGAGGCAGGTACTAGAGAAAGACGATTCCCTAGAATCTTTCGTAATGACACAGAACGAGATCCAAGAGAAGCTCGATTACGAGGACTCAACCGAGTGTCAGCAGATTCTGGTCGACTCCAGTTTGTGCGAGGAAGAAGAGGAGGAAAGTAATACAGATTTCTAGTAGATAGCAGAGCAGCGATAAACTTAATTGAACACAAAGCTCTTATACCAACCCACGAAACATTCAAATGTTATAAAAAATGCGTAATGGGAAACAACTCACACGAATCGACCCACGCCGTGTACTTGGAATATTTTGTAAAGAAACATGTTCTGCTATAATGTGGAACAATTGCCATTGATCCACATTATATCAGAAAACATACCCCAGTCTAGAGGTGGAATAGTTGGTATACCATTTCTTCAGAAATACTGTAGACATGCTATAACACCCTAATTTTTAATAATTGAAAAATACAAGTTACTCTTGCATTGTGACGGAGAGTTTATGGGAAAGTGGACATCGCAAATATGCAGAATTCAGGTAGAAAATTTTAATCAAAATATCTGGATAAAGAATAACGAACTTATTCCTGAAGGTATGCACAGTATTAATAACAGAAAAATTGATTTTCTTGTTCTTAATTATTAAGAACAATCATTATAATTACATACGGATATGAATTATACCGGAATTTCTAAAATACCTTCTTAAGGCGTGAAGATCTCAGAAAAAGGGGATACATAACTGAAGGATTTTAACAATCGTATTACAGAAGTTCTTGAAAACATCCGCATTACAAACTTGGAAAAACCCATTAAAGAAAAAAAGAAAAAAGTAATTGTTTTAAATCAAGAAATATTTTCGCTTGACTCTGAACCACTGCCATGTACCAATCTGGTAGAGCACGAAATTATATTAAACATAGGTAAACTTGTGAACCTCAGATCCCATAAGCTTTCGATGAAACACAAAAAGTTTGTCGAAACAGAAAAACTTTGTAACGTTAAAGTTTTTAACTGAACGTACTGTAAGCAGCTCTTCTACCCTTCGTTGACACCCTTATCGGAAAAGGCTTTTCTTTTCCGGAATAGAGTCAGGGCTTTTATTCAAACACGATCATAATTCCAAGGGCAAGTCACAGTTTATTCGAGATCAAACTAATATTTTATTTCCATTTATTTTTTTAATGATTTATTTGTGGAACTATACTCGTGCAGAATACTGCGAAATCTACAAGAGAAAGAGAGAGAGCACCAGACTCAAAATCTATTATCTTCTACCCGCCTACCAATCAGCATCACGCCCACATATCGACGCGATAATGAGTGCAGTGGCTTACTGTAAAACGTGGGCGACGAGCGGATGAGATTTCCGTTCATGTCGAGAAAGATTCATGACCGTATCAGTTCGAACCACGCGCCAGGCATCAACTTCGATACCATGGGCGACATCTAGCGGCCGTTTATCTTAAACGAGTGATACGTAGGTGCTAGTCTGAGGGGAGCGATCGTTTCACCCCGTAAGCGCGGGCTAGCATTATAAGTAGTTCACCGGTATTTCTGCGCCGTGGAAGAGGGGAGTGACGGGGTACGTCGACCGAGAAGCGTGAGGCCCCGGTCTTCCGAGTCAAGCCATAACCTACTTCACAACTAATTTTTTGATCTACGCTAACAGTCCTTACCCGCATATATGTTTCGATTCCTTTGAAATAGAACTGAAAGGCCTATGACAAAGCCACCGAACGCGTCCTCGTGTTGCGGAGAGAGGATTCCTGTACCAAGGGTTTCTGCTGAATATGGTTACAATAATTAATAAGCAGTCGCGGGCAATTGTCCAGCGATAGTCCCGAAGGAATAAACCCTAAGCGGAAACCGTGCCGAAAGCTGAATGTCACCTGGGTGAGGTGTCTTAAACGGTGACTCTGAAATAGCGGGCGGCCTCTCAGAGTATGCAGCCTTATCCTTGCACCCGGGGCTCTACAAGGATGGCGAACCCTTTCCCTAGCTGCTCGTGGGAACAACAATTACACTACCAAAACACCAAAAAGTTGTAGATGCGGTTCAAACCGATCGAACGCGCAGAGCACCCGACAATGGGTCGGCAAACAATGCCGAGCATCCTAGAGTTTGGGGTCCTGAAAATAATTTAGATGGAAACACGACGACGAATGGCGAAACGCCCACATTGAGAGGACGAATTAACTCAAGGATGACTTGCTAGACTGCTACGATGCCAGCATTATCCCAGTTCACGAGGCTTTATGGTGCGTAGACACACTCTGGGGTGCCAGAAACACGAAAGCTTCAGCACGTTTCGATTCAATCATTACGAAATCAACGTGCCTACCTCTAGAAAAATATATATGTACGCGGAGCGCTTCCCCAACCGCCGCTTGATCAAGCTGCAGCTGATGATGAGGAAGCGACATTAAGACCAACCGCGGAAAGCAGACACCTACTGAGAGATGATCACGATTTTAGGACAAGAAGGAACATTAACATGCAAGTTGCTTCTAAGCCCCAAGATTTGGCTGAAATGGATGTTTTTCTTCGTGAAGAAATCTCGCAAGAGTCCGACCTCTGGACCATCAATTGCTCAGTTTATGGTGCTGCGAGAGCTTTAGCTGATTCAA
>JAABKJ010010101.1:0-11046 GCA_011634705.1 Andricus grossulariae
TGTCCACTTTGAGTCAGAGGTGTATCAATATAAATATTCGCCCATAGCTTTATGATTTAATTTTAAATATGAAAATATAACGGACCGCCTCAAGTTGAATAATTGATCTGCGCTTCATGCAAGGTGCGAGAAGCAAAAAAGATAGGTAAGTCCTTACTGATCTCACCCTGACTCAAAATTCCACCAATTGCATAACAAGCTGCATCTTTTGTAAGAACGGAAGGCCTAGAAAAGTTTGGGTATTGCAACAAGGGTTCTCAACAAATCTTATCCCTTAAGATTTCAAAGGCTTCTTGTTCGATAATAGGGAAATCTTTTACTGCTTTGACCTTCCTAGGATCGGACCTAACTCATTCTCGTGTGATTATATGACCCAAATATTTAATCTCTTGTCAAAGAAAATGATACTTTACAGGTTGAAGGGCCAATCCTGAATCCCTTAGCCGTGTTAAGAGCTTCCTAAGTTTCATGGAATGACTTTTTAAATTGACTGCATGGATGACTATGTCATCCATGTATACGAACAATTGAGCTGCTGAATCGAATAAGGGCACATACATTTTTTCGGCTCAAGCGCAAATGAACCCTGACGGAACGAAAAGAAAAATTCTGAAAATATTTGTTTACTGATTTCAAGAAAATTTCTTACACTAATTGAATTTCGAAAAATTAATGTTCTAAACAAATTTTGAGAACGACAAGAATTCAGCCCGCTCGAACCCACAAAATCTATGTGCCCTTATTCGATCCGGCAGCTCAATTCTACACCCTGCAACCCGGTCAAAACTTGATCCATTACTCTTTGAAATATTGCAGGTGCATTTTTAAGTCCGAATGGCATTCGATTATATTCGTAATGGCCATATGGAGTCGAAAAAGCTGTTTTTGCTTTGGAGTCTGGATCCATAGAGATCTGATGAGAACTGAGGGCTAAATCCATTACGGAAAAATATTGTGCTCCACTCAACTGGTCAAGAATATCCGCGATATTCGGAAATGGGTAGGCATCTGGAATTGTCTTTTCATTTATTGAGCGATAGTCGATTACCATGCGCCGTATTTTATTGCCCGACAAATCTCCTGTTTATGAACGCGTGGGTTCCATGCGGTTTTTTATTTACTGGTAATTCATCTACAGTGATTATTTCATGTTTAATTACATTGGTATTCCCCAATTTATCTCCCGGTAAAAATGAATAATCGGTAAATTCGGAAATAATTTCTGAAAGACTGTCTCTTGCTTCCGCATTTAAATGTTTCAGATTAAGGTGCTTTTAAAGCTTAGGAAATTTATCCTCCTGTATTTCAGTTTCCTCATTGTGATCAAAATTCTCTACAGACAAGAAAACTTCATATTCTTGCAATTCCAACGGAGGTAATGTCAAATCTTCAACATTATTAGAAGAATTTATCATGAAAATTTTAACTTTATCATCATATTGTTTAACCAAAACTTCACCAGCACAAATATTGGGACCACAACAAATCCTTTCTATACACCCCTCTTTTAATTCTGTTTTCTTTACAGGGAGAGTTGCCAACTTTTTGGTTCGTGATGGCAAACTGACATTGGTATGAGTGACAAAAGGAAGATCTTTCTTATTCAGGTGATAAAATCATCTACAAAATTTAACGTTGATTGTGTTGATTCAAAAAGGGATACCAAGGATACCATCCTGAGAAATTGGGATATCTTCTGAAAACACTTGAAAGGATGTGGAAATTCCCTTATGAAGTAACTTCACTTCACCCTCTGTTTGAATCATGTCTTTTCCAATCCCTACTAGGTTATAAATCATTTCTGAATTTATCCTTGCATCAGATTTCAAATAATTTGCTTTAATCAAATTCACACTGGAGCTATGGATCTATTTCTTCTTCGTGCTTCTTTTCTAATTTGTAAAACTTGACATAATGTCCTGGCCTACCACAATAATTACATTTATTGTTACTCTCTCCGACTTTTACCTGTGTTTTATTCTTTATTTTAGGACAATCTCGTTTCCGATGCCCCAGTTCTTGACAATTATAACATTTGACAGAGATGGAAGAGCCACCTTTCTCGCTTGTATTACCTTGATTTGCCTTTATTTGTGCCACTTGTTTTTTTGGAAAATTTTTCTGCTTCCCTTTCCTCACAAATTCGGTACTTACCGGATTCTTTTCTGAAACTTTATGCATTATTTTATTTAGTATGTCCTGAACACGAGATCCGTAATCTGTTACACTCCTCAGTTTTGCGCTTAACAACTGCCAATTCCTGTGATAACTGACTGATATCCGATTTAGGAGCATAAATTCTATTAAGAGTTTTTAACTATTCATCAAGAGTAAGCCCTACTTTATCCTGAATGTGTTTTCGAGCAGGTTCAACAATTCGCATATTTATCAACATTATTAAATAATCTAGTTCTTGCGGCTCAACAAAAGTAGCGGCGATTCTACAAACAAACATAGTTTACATGCAAACATAGTAACCGACATATTCTGCACCTTCCCACGCCCACCTACGTCAAGGGAGACAGCTTGTGCCTCGTCAAGAACCTCCGAATTAGGTCTCGTACTTGACGCAGAATTTCCGCGGATTGACTTTGACCCCGTCGAAGCTCGCTTTGGAGCCATTTTACAAAAACAAAAGAAATAATAATTTAAACTTGAAAGAAAATTAAAATTTAGGACTTAAGGTTTAACGCTGGCCAGTTAGACGGAGATTCAAATACGCAAAAATAAAGATACAAAGTTCATTTCCACAAGGGTCCTTTGTTCATTGAGACTGGGATGAATTTCCAAGATTCAAAGAAGAATAGTCCTTTCAAGTCCTCTCCAAATTCTTCAGAGTCATGCCCTCTTCTATTCCGGACCAGTCCGACGATGTTAATTCCTTCACTAGGCTGTCCAATCCACTGCGGTTCGTCACGAAGTAATTAACTGTTGGGATTTTTCAAAAATCCTTCAAGTCTGTAATTGATAGAGGAAAAGCTTGTGGTCTCTTTTTAATTACTTATAACTTCGGTGCAATCGGCAACACCTTAGGCTACTGGGAGTAAAACCATGACAAAACCCTGGTAGAAAGTCGCGAATTGTGTAATGCGGTTCTAATGTTCTTTATTGCACTCAATTTATCACAGAGTGTCTCTTTTTTCAAAGTTATAGTTCACAGTTAAAGTATTTGAGATTTAAATGTCTTTTCCGCTTCAAGATTAGCAAAAAGGTTAGGCAGTCCCATGTCAATATGTACCAACTATGCTAACCTTTCTGACGTTTTTTGATTCTATTATATTGATTTTGAGTTGGCAAATTGTACTATTTCAAGAGAACGTTATATTTGTTACGTCATACGTCAACAAAAATACTTGAAAAACACTGACATGCATGATGGGCAAATGCGTACACTTGCTTACAGCGCGCGCATCGATATAAATCCAGGGCAGCCCATGAACGTCGCTTAACAAAATCACTTGACGACTCGCGGTAGAGGTGAAGGGCCCCTCCAGCTTTGAAATACCAAAATATTTACATTTTGCGGCCCTTGAAATAGGCAATAGTTCACTGTTTTAAAATCTTTGGTTTGCACGTAATGTATAATGAAAAATGTATAAAACTTGACGTGGTCTCTTTGTACCCCAGTCGATTTAGGAAATCCTTTTTGGATTCACTTTCTGCGGCGTTGATAGAACGGACCATTTCGCTAATTCATCCGTGAAATATTTCCTGTCGTTTTTTGACGATGGTGATGGCTTTTTATAAAGGTGAAAAACTATAGCCTCTGCATGGCTGCAAACTTTCCCAAGACCAGCGGATGAACTGAAAATTTCCTCCAAAATGGCTATAGTATAAACAATAGAATTGCAATGTTTTATGGATCAAATTAAAATTTATAAGTATATCAATTTATATCAATAAAAAATTTATATCAATGTCTTAGGTGATAATTGCCTCTGAAGAAGACCAGCAATAAGGTCGAAACGTACGTCGGTAGATATGACAAATAAATTATGATTCTTTAAGATCTGAATCCATTACCTTTTTATGTGACCGTATGATTAAATTAATTTATTCATGAAGAATAACTACGTTATTACCATACTCACAAACAAACAACTATGAGTTTTACAATTAAATATTATCCTTCTTTCATTCTCCTTAACGTCTCCATATGTGTTCTGTTTTCATACTTAGTGTCCCAGCACTTTTCCTTCTCACGTTAACTCACCTCCCTCATTGCTGTTTTTTTTCCACTTCCGCACTCACTCATTTATTCTCCTCGCCCAGTATGCTTCGCCGCGAAAATCCTCTTCCCATCCTGTTCGCCTTTCGTCTTCTTTGTCATAGTGACTGTCACTGTCATCTCTTCTTCCTGCTCGCTCCATTGCCATATCGTCTTCCCTACTCTCGTCTTCATAAATCTCAGTTCTACTTCAACTCCCGCCTTTTCCATCCTTTTCTGCTCCCTTCTCAACTACTACTGGACTTCTCCCTTCCTTCCTGGTTATTCCTCCTCCATTCAAAGTCCTGAGTCTTTCAATTTTTCCTTTGGCGTTGAGTAAATTCCTTTTGTTCTCCCAACCCTCGCAGAAATTTTGCCGTGGTCCCGATCGGGGCCCGATCTGGCTAAATTGGGCCTAGATCAGGAAGCCAGGTCGGATCAGACCCGTGATGAAACGCACGGCCCAGTCTGGGCCGGACTTGTTAGCCCGATCCGTGTGCCGGGTCAGTGCCAAGTCGGTACCCTATCAGATCCCGATTAAGTTATATTACAAATTCTGGGGCATTTTTAATCTAAATAATTAATAGTACACAAGATAAATTGAACTGTACTATTCATTAGTTAGAAATTATGATAATATACTTCAAGTTTGTCGTTGTTTGCGATTGCCATCCCAATCTTTAGCATTGATAAATATTGTGCTTATGTGGGAAAGCACTTCCTCGTCTGTGGCCTTGAATTTGGAACAAGCTACATCTAAAGATACAATCAAATTTTAGTTTTAGTAAAGAGCTTGAATAGAATTTAAATGTAATTTAAATTATATAATGTAATTTTCATTTTGAGGTTAAGTTTCACTGATTTACTTACTTTCAGTCGACACGTCACGTGTATATGGCAATTTGGCTATGGTACGGTGCTTCCGAAACCGCAATGTGCTCTTCTTACACTTTGGAATAATTTTATCAAACTTAATTAATATTTATTAAACATCAAAAGTTTACACTGAAATTCACGTGTCAATAAAGTAAAAAACAGTACCACTCTGATAAAAAATTCAGCGTTTCCCTTAACATGTACTAGGTGGCGTTGCAAAACGGGCGACCCGGTATGGCACGACTCTGGGCCATGAAATTAGCCCTACCCGGGCCAGATCATGCCAGCCCGATCGGGGCCAGATGGGTAATAGGGAAAATATATGGCGATTTCTGCGAGGGAAGTTCTCAACTGGAGCTGCACTCCACTGTCTATTTGCTTTGAGTTTTCTACTTTCACCACGATTGTGGTATGCGCGGCCAAGAGTCCATTACGTTCGTCAATTCATTATCTTCCTTCCCCACTCCCAGCATTTCCAAATTCCTTCTCCTTTCCGCCCTCTCTTTCTTCTCTCTCTCCCATTTTTTTCTGTCAGCTTCTTCGGCTGGACCTCTCCATTCTCTCCTCTTCTACGGTTTGGCATCCTACTTTTCTCACTTCTCCTTTTCTCTTCTTACTCTCCACCTTCGCGCTAAGCCTCTCAAACTTCGAGACCAGCTTATTCAGCGTTTCTTTGAAGTTTCTCCGGTCCTTTATCATTTTCTCCGTTTCCCTCTCCTGCTTCTTATCATCACGCATCTCACTTTGTTCGTATGCTAGCACTTCTGTCACAATTAACAATTCTTTCTCTCCTTCCGACACTTAGCCCAGCTGATCTTTCAAACCCTTTCGCCTCTTTCGACACCACTACTCGAGCCAGACTACTATCTCCAACTCCCCTAGATATCCGCTAGGCGGCATTAGCACTGCTCATTGCATTCAGCGTCTGTCGGGTCCAGCACTAACCTCTTTTTCTCAGCGTGCCACTTTTTATTCATCCACTTTTTACTTCAACACTTTTCTTTCTTTCTCACATTTGATACCACTAGACCCAGACACCTTTCTACACCTTCTCACAAATTCTTTTCACCTTTCCCCTCACTTTTTCCACCCAACAACTTTAAAACGCGCCCAAGCACCTCACATCCACCTACCTTGTCTCCACGTCGAACCGGAAGTTTCATATATATATATAGGGTGTTTTTTTAACTTGAGATATCGAAATATCTCAAAAAATACGGGTCCTATGAAAAAATATTCGTTACAAAAACTTTTTATTTCCTAGGGGGAAAAGCAACTTTGAAAAAATGTACCCCACCCAACCCCTTCAGGAGGCAGAAGTGGGGGCAAATTTGTAATTTCGAATGGGAACCCCAATTTTCTCACAGATTTCTTGATTTTCAGATTTGCTTGATTTCGGTGAGTCCCCTCGCCTCTCATCATCGCGGTGCTTGATTTCGGCGAGTCCCCTTGCCTTTCACTATTGGGGTGCTTTATTTCGGTGAGTCCCTCGCTTCTCATAATCGGGGTGCTGGTTTTCGATGAACATTTTACAATAAGTGCTCAAAATGTTGTCCTCGCATTTTGATGCACTTGTTAATCCGAGCTTCGAAAGATATTAAACAACTGCAGAGTGTGCCTGGTGTTATTTGTGCACAAGCATACCTGGTTCATTCGATTATGTTATCACGAGTTGTGGGCACTTCTTGATACACGCGACTCTTAAGATAACCCTACAAATAGAAATCCGGCGCCTTAAGATCTGGCGATCTGGCTGACTAATTTATCGGACCTCCTCTACCGATCCATCGTTCATTGAATTCGCGATTGAGTACTTGCCTAGCGATTGCCGAATAATGTGCAATATTGGAAGTTCATTTTCTAAAAAGCTGCGATATTTTTCACTGTTCACATTTCCATCAAGAAAATATGGACCGATAAGTTGATCTCCAATTATTCCATAGCAAACATTCACGGACCATGGACGCTGATGCTCAACCTCACGCAATCAGTTTGGATTTTGTACACTCCAATAGTGCATGTTGTGCCGATTAACGTTACCATGCTTTGTGAAAGACGACTCGTCTGTAAACAGTACTCGCAAAAAGAAATTCGGGTTTCCTTGTATCTGCTGAACCGCCCATTAACAAAATGTCACTCGGTTCTGAAAATCATTGCCATGAAGTTCTTGATGCAGTGCAATATGATAAAGATGATATTTATCACGTTTTAATACCCTCCAAACACTGGATAGAGACATTCCGGAATCGCATCTTAGTTGTCGAGTACTAACATGAGGGTCATGATTGAATGCAGCTAAAATCGCGATTTCATTATCAACTCCAGTAACGGGTGAAAGCCACCACGGGGTTCGCATCCAGGCCCTTGACCTGCCGTCGTGGGACCTATTGCTTCGGCCGAGTCGAGCGCTGGCCGTACAGTCTTGTTCAACAAGACGCAAGGTTTGCACTGCGAACCATCTGTAGTATCCATTGTCGCGATACCAGCACCGTTGTGTGCTGGTACCCCAATTTCTCCAAATTACTATAACCACACCACATGTCTGTTAGGGCATGTGGTCCCTGGTTGCACGTATTTTTGTATGGATATTTAAAAATCCAACAAACTATCATTTGTAGGAGAACTTCTATCTTTATCTGGGCGACGTCGAAGAAAGTTCCATCCCTTGCAGCATTCTTCTTTCTGCAACCTCGTTTGCCAAATTGGTATATGAGGCCTTTATTCTTACCATTTTTTCGCAAAATCGAGCTTTTTTTAGAATTACTCGTCTATTAAACTTCATTACCTACCTGTGAAGAACCGAATGTTTGAAATGGAGCTTAGTGATTGGTCCAGACTCTATTAGTCTAGTCGCAGCTATAAACCAGTCTCCACTAATAATTCTGTATGCTCTAATAGATACCGGAGAAAAAATTTAATTGGAAAGGTCAAAAAAAGTCCCCTGAATACTTATTGACAGTTAAAAATAAATCTGTAACTTCGGAAACAAACAAAAAATTATTTTTCAGTTAAAAATAGTTAAACTATCAACAGGAAGAAAGGAATTTTTAACAAACCAAAATAGTTTTCTAATAAAAAATTGTTTAAGTTTCAACCAAATAGTGAAATTTTCAACAAAGAAATGCGTTTTTAACTGCAAATTTAATAGTTCCATTTTCAACCACAAGTAATGAGTTTTCCACCAAACTGTTGAATTTTCTCTAAAAACATATGAATTCTCAACAATAAATGAAAAAATTTACATTTAAACAAAAAAAGAAAGAAACAGTAAAATAATTTTAAATTGTTAGCATAAATCCAGACGGGGCCCCATAATATGTAGTCCTGCACTGTATTTCCTTCCTTATCCGTTTCCTAGTGTATCTCGTTTTCTTCCTCGTTTTCACGATGGGTGCTACAGATGGTTCGCAGTGCAAACCTTGCGTCTTGTTGAACAAGACTGTACGGCCAGCGCTCGACTCGGCCGAAACAATAGATCCCCCGACGGCAGGTCAAGGGGCTGGTTGCGAATCCAGTGGTAGCTTTTACCCAAAAAATCTTTCTTTCTTAAAAATTCAATTTTTTTTAATTTATTTTTTTGTTTGTTTCAAAATTAATCAGTTTTGGTTGAGGCCTAAGTTAATAAAAAGAAAACAGAAGTACAAGTAGTAAAACTTCTGGAGCCGGTAATATCAAACATATTATTTCTGGAAGGAAGAATAATCATTTTCAAAATTTGCCGAATTTAATTAAAATTTATTTTCGACATTTAAACAATTGCAATTTCCTGTTGTCCCTATTCAAAATTTCTAAAGTTAGATTTGAAGAACGACACTTTTGAGTTTGATTCCATGAAAATCTGTTATATTCTACTTTTTACGTTGAAATAGTATTTTTAATTAACTTTCGTAAACAAATTGCTTAATCAATACAAAAAATGTATGATGTTTATTATTGAGTTGCCAAATTATGCTTGGAATGAGACTATTCATACTTTTGGACTGGGATTGCAAAATTATTTGAGGATAATTTTGAGAAATGCGATTGTTTCAGAAATAAACGAAATTTATTATGTTAGTTAATAAGTTTTCAAATCTGGCCAAATTTTAGCTTTCGGAATTTCCCCAGATAAGTAAAATATAGCACCAATACGTTAAAGCTACTGCAATAGATTTGATTACAATATACTGAAAAAGTTTTCTATAACGTTTCACGCAAACTTGAACATTTATTCTTTAATTTTCAACTTTTTAAGTCAAATAACATATCGTTGGAATCGCTATAATTCGCAGATTTCAAATATTATATTTATAAATGACCAAGTGCTAAATTGAAAAATTGTTATATTCCGCATTTCAGTCCTCATTAGGTACAAAAGAGTCCTGCTGACCAGGTTGGGCGGCAGCAGTTCGGCTCAGTGAGTGGAAGCCGTGTAGTGGGGGAGCCGTACACAGGTACCCAGGGCGGCATTTTCATCTGCAAGAAAAATCAAGTTTAATAGGAGAGCCGAGAGCTCGTTTTTGAACACGTGGAACCAATAAAAGTATAAACCCTTAAATTTTTCTTACTGCCTTTTAAGATTCAAAGCAAAGGGAAAAGCACGTTTTGCCTTTTCTACCACCCAGTTCAAGAATTGCCCTTTCATAAATCTGGAATGATTAAAAAAGTCTATTTTGCGCGGGCTCTCATTAAAGTGTGCAGATAAGCTGTTAAGGCGTTTTGAAAACATTATTTTCGTGGGTTTTAAAGTATTTTAAACTGGTCAATTCAGCTTTTTTGAAAGTGATTTTCAAATATTTTATACAATGTTTTGAAAAAAAAGAAAACCAAAGCAATGGAACGTTGATGTAATTGCGCCGTTCTCTTCAAGGATAGTGATAAAGGAGAAAACGTCAAAAGAAAAATAAATTTAATATTTGAATAATTATAATGTTTAAACAAATTTTATTAACAAATGCACTATCTGGCTTTTTTTAGAGGTGAAAAATTGATTTTTTATTAAGTCTAATGAAGTATGAATAACTCATTTCTAGACCTTTAGGAAGCTTACATGACAATTATCAATTTTCATTGTTAACAAAATATGTTTGAAAAAATTTTTATCATCTAAGACATTTTTTTTAAAGAAAAAAGCGCATTTGCTTAAGGTATCAGCAGCCTGTTATCAACGAATGCATTTTGCGGATTTTGGTTATGAAGTTATTGTCGGTGATAAACGGTTACGTTAATTTTAATTATCCATAAGAGAAACGGAATTTTGCGTTAAAAAATATATAAAAGGACAAAAGTTTGTCTATACAAATATTAATGACGACAACAGTAGTGGATCGTTATCAAGGTTTCTAAAAAAAGTTTAAAAATTAGTTATTAACAGTTGTTTACGTTGAAAAACTCAATTTTTTCCTTTAGAAATGTCCAAAAAATGCATTTGTTAATTAAGTTTGTTTGAACAATTATCAACAGTTATCCATTGGTACCACAGAGCCATTACTAAATAACGGGCTGCTAATACCTTGAACGCAATTTTTTCTTCACAAGCATGTTGATTCTAGGACGATAAAAGTTTGTTTAAACAATTGCTTTTTACAATGCAAATTGTTGATTGTAATGTAAGCTCCCTGAATTTTTTTCATTTTTCTTAATAAATAAAAATTATATTAAAAACTTGTTTAAAAATCAGCCACGACAGATTTATGTCGGATTTTATTAGCTTCAATTAAAAAAAGACCGTTCAAATCGGTTGAGAAATTGCTTGTGAATAACAATTAGTCCACAGACATTGTTTTGTCCCACTGTGTGTTGTCTGACAAATATTTAAGTTGAAAACATTAAAAAGTCGATAAATTATTTTCGAATGGAAATGAAGTTTCTCATTCATAGCAACAAATATATAAAAAAATTATCGGTACTCTCTAAATTTCTTGGAGCGAAAATGTAACTCCAACTCTGGAGCGACTGCTATATCAACTCCGTTGGAGTCATGA
>JAABKJ010010102.1:0-11046 GCA_011634705.1 Andricus grossulariae
TTAACCCTACAGTACAGTCGCTAATGACCCTGGCAGTTGATGCGACTATAAACATTCAACTAATAAAAAAAAAAATTGAAAAGTTTAATTTTTAACAAAAAAGTTGAATTTTTGAACAAAAAAGATGAATTTTCAATCTACAATGTCAATTTTTGTTTACAAAGCGCTATGAAAATCGCAGGAATATATAATATTTGTTCAAAGAGGAAGTCCAAGTTTCGTCATCTTTCTGCTCTTTTTATTCTCATTATTTTTTTGTTTATTCATTATTTATTCATTTGCATATGTGTTTAGTTGTGATTTTAAAAAGACAAAAAGAATTTGTGAGCTTTGTCAGAAACAAGGTGTCCAGCGATTCTTAGGAACGAGTTTCAAGGTCTTTTTTAGGTTTTCTAGGTCTCCTTTTTTTACAGCAAATGATGAAATGACCGTTTGTTATAGATCCAACAATTAGCCGTTTTACTTTCAATTGGCCAATATATTTCAAAGGAAGCAGAATCACAAATGAACAAATTCTTAATTTTTTGCAAACATAAGTCGTTTTTGAAATCCTTGAAATCTCTTAAATCTTTTAAAATCTTTGTGAATGCCTTCAAATCTTTCGAAGTCTTTAAAATCCTTGTGAAATCTTGAAATTTTTGCGAAATATTTTCAAAATATTGGAAACCTTTTGAAATTTTTATGAAATCTTTCAAATATTTCTGAAAGCTTCCTCTAATCTTTGTTTGTGAAATCTTTTTTGTTCGTTTGAAATCATTGAAATATTCTCAAATTTGTTGATACCTTTCGGAATAGTTGAACATCTTTGAAATATTTGTGAAATATTGCGTATTCATTTGAAATCATTGAAATATTTGATAACGCGTGAAATCTTTTAAATGTTTTGAAATGTTTTGGAATCTTTCAAATCTGATGTACTGCACCGTTTTTGAAATCTTTGAAATTCTTGTATTCTTTTGAAATCTTCATGAAATTTCTATGAAATCTTTTAAATATTTGTGTAATCTTTCTGAAAACTTTTGTATTCATTTGAAATCATTAAAATATTTTCAACCTGTCTAAAATATTTTGCAATCTTAGAAATCTGATTGACTATACCCTTTATAAAATCTTCAAAATCTTCTAAATGTTTTGAATGTTTCAAAATCTTTAAGAATGTTAGAAATCTCTGTGAAATCTTTGAAGTCTATGTAAAATAATTTGAAATATTTTCAGAATTGTTCTTAAATCTTTGTTTGTGAAATCTTATTTATTTGTTGAAATCATTGAAGTATTTTACATCCTAGTGAAATCTTTTCAAATCTTATGAAATCGTTTAAAATCATTTGAAATCGCTACAAATGTTCAAAATCTTTACAATCCTTGAAATCTGATGTACTTTGTCCTTTTTAAAATCTTTGAAATCCTTTAAATCTTTTGCAAGTTTTAAAAGCTTCGTGAAATTGTTATGAAATATTTGAAATCTGGTGTACACGCATTTTCTCAATATTTCCAATCCATAAAATCTTTGTAAGATGTTCAAGATCCTTTTAAGTATTTTAAAATCTTTCAAAACTGTTGTCAACTTTTGAAATCTTTAGTAATGTTTTGTAAACTGGTGTATAATCAAAAACCGAGTGGTGAAAACCTTCAGAAATCCGTTGTATGGCCATGGCTCATTTTAAATCTGAAACTGAATTAACATCGAAATTTTCAACTAATCATTTTTATAATTTGTAAGTTGACTATCACGAAAAAATGTATACTATAGAATTCTATATTAGCGGAGACGAAATGAAAAATTTATATAACTATTCACAATATTAAAGTGTGTTTATTTCAATCTATAAAATAATTGGCAAAGTCTACAAAAAATACTTACAAATCTCTTTATTTATTCTGTAATGAGTAAAGGATCAATTCTATCTTGATAAATAAAAATCTTTTCAGTTGCAAGATTTCTTCCATACGAGATGTTTCTTTCATAATAGACTGAAAGATTTAAATTACTTTTAGCTTTCCAATAAAATAACTGTTTCAAAAGAAAAGAAAAAAAATTTAATTCGAGGTTCTCGTGGAAAATTCAAGAATATATCCAGGTTTTCAAGGTGAAAAAAAATTCAAGGAGAATTCCAGGTTTTCAAGGTCACTGGTCACCCTGAGGAAACAAACAAAGATATTTTTCTACAATATTCTTGTTAACTAATGAACTTATTCATGAAATCTTAATAAAAACAGAAGTTGCTTGAATATGAAGAATTAGGTATATTGTTTGTTTTCTACTACATATAAATATAATCCTGACTAATTTTAAATCAACTTCACAATTCTAAATTATCAAATGTAAATAACTGTGATTAGGTACATATAAAATAAATGTATTCCACAAAGTGCTGCACAAAAAGTGATCGTATAATATTTGGATATCCTACGTCACGAGAGAAAAAATATGAAATTTAAAATCTTCAATTAAGGCCATTGAATTATTCAGAGACTAGGTTGATTTTACAGCATAGTTAAACATTGAAAATGAGGAACATTTTTATAATTTTTCGCTGCCGTAAGCTTGCTTTTCCAAAAGCTACTGACATCTTTCTGGGGTTTTTGAAAACAGTTCATGATACGGGATTTTTGCCGATTTTAGGAAGACAAACATTCTTGTCCGTTGTCTGCTATATATTAAATCTTTCGCTGTTTTCAAAATTCTCGGGTAATTTTCGAAAAATATAATATGCATAGAAGGGATGAAAATCATGGATTATTCCTGTTTGTTCTCAAAATGTAGCAATATTTATCTAACGGTAATGATAAAACAGCGGTAACAGTAAACTTCCGGTACAAATAGTCAAATAGATGACTTGAAAAATAGACAGTATTCACGTGTACGGCAAAAATTTGACAATCCGTACTGAAATTTCGCTACACGCAGTTATTCCCTTATAAATATATATGTCTATACAAAATATTGCTAATGGTATCCTAAAAAAATTCCAAACGAACAATGTTTAAAATTGCATTAAAAAGTTATTATAAATCATTTTCTTATAAACGGCACTTGATCAACATTCGACTGAAAACAGTAGGCCTAGACATTCTGAAAAAGCAAGTTTTTCATAATAATTTAGTCATCATTCGATAATAATTAGATTGTAATATGTGGTAAGTTATTGTATAACCTAGTTTCAAAACCTTACTTATTCTAATAAAAAAACATGTTTTTTTAACCAAAACCTTGATAATCATCGACATTGTACATAAAAAGTAGTAAATAAATTGTATCAATTTGTTTCTTGTGACACATTGCACATTCTTCATCAATATTTTTCACATAACTATAATGACAGATACATTTTTTATCTGGATCAGTAGACGCATAAAAAGTAGTAAATAGATTCAATTAGTTTATCAAGAGCCATTCTATGTTATTTATAAGCATTTGTATATTGTCAATATTTTTCACATGACTATGACGATAACATCAAAATTTTCCATCTGGATGACTAGATGCATATTCAGTGGATATCGAATGTGAAAACTATTGATACATTTTACAATTTTGCTAACAACAGTAGAGGTGCATTTGGTATATATAAAGCAAGATCACAGAAACAATATTCAATTATTCATTCAACTTAGAAGCCATTTAGTTGATGAGTCTTGCAACATTAACAGCCATGCCATTTATACCCTTTGTCTTTCTCTGCTACCTTGTTTCGAATGGTGAATGCATTACCTCAACGGGATGTAATGCTGCAGCTGGGGAGTATCCTGACCCGGAAACAGCTTTGAGTGAGTTCGAAAATATATTTTATGCATAAAAAAGGTGTGTAAAAAATAAAATTCTGTGTCTGAGAGAATAGTAACTTGATGTTTCAAAAAATTGATAAACAACAATATGATAAATTGATTGTCAATATTTCATACCTAAAATCATTTAGTAAAATAGGTTATATGCACAAATTTGGAGCTAATTGATGACATATAAAAAAGTTTTGATTTTTTTGCAGCTCAATTTCAAGGAATTTCTACTCTTCAATTGTACTCTACTATACTACGGTAATCCAGAAATTCCACTTTTCATTTTTGGTTATCTGACGTTTGAGGCATGTGTAACTCGATTGAATATTTTTTTAAATCTATATTTGTAATTCTTGTATTTCTATGGCTTTTTTTAACTTTTCGATGCAGGATCTCAATTACACATTTCCACCATTTTTTTCCAAAATTTGCGCCTGGGAACTTTACCATTTACTTTACCGCGTACATTGTGCACGACTTGCATGCAAACCGCATTAACTCTACTCTTATCCTTTTCTAGGTATGTCCATCATCGTTGGTGCAATCGCAAAATTATGTAGGTCAATTTTAGCTGTATTTGTTATATTTTTACTTCTTACAATGACTCCCACTTACTCACTCAATAATATTCGAAAATACAGTTTTTTATAGTAAAGCTTTTTTCTTTGACATAATTCAAAGTTGATGCAAGTTATGAAAGATTCCTTGGTTGGAGGCGAATCGATTCACCTATGATATCAATACATTTTATTAAAGAGTAAGGAAGTTATGGTCATTTATATTATATTTGAAATCGATTTTTATAGTCAACATTTTTTCAGTCTTATAATTTAAAGTTGATGTGAGAATGGAAAAGGTGTGTTGATTCTAGATGAATCGATTGACTTATAATATGGAAACATTTTATTGAACAGTGAGGAAGCTATGGTAATGCATAATATTTGAAAAATTGTTTTTCATACACTCTAAGTGAAAAACGTGCGACCTGATGGTTCCCCAGGTTCTGACGTGAAAACTTTGGAAGTCACGTGTACATATAACCTCACTTGTCATTGCTTTTCATGCCTTTGACGTACGAAAAATTTGTACCGCAAACAAAGTTGAATCTTTAACTTTTTTAATGCTGAAATCTAGAACACATTGTTGATATAGAATTGATAATTATCGATTTTATATTTACATCCACCAAAGTTCCGCTTTTGTACATTACTTGCACGTAATATCATGCAAAAAGTTTTCTTTTAACGTAGAAATTATTCTTTTTTTGGTCCGACAATAGATTTCACTTCAAGATCAAAGGAAATCCTTTTACAGTTGAAGGATAGCATTTGAAACGACAATCCTTTAACTGTGAAAGGATTTCCTCTCATGCAAATTTTAAATGGAAAATCCTTTTATAGTGAAAGGAATCGTTTGACAGTCAATAGTCTGTTTTTAGAGTGTAGTAAAACTTTTCTCATTAACTTAATTCAAAGTCGATACAACAATATAAACGATTTTTTTGGTTCGAGACGAATCGATTGACCTACAATATTAATACATTTCATCAAAGAGTAGGGAAGTTATGGTCCTTTTATATATTTTTGAAATCTACTTTTACAGCATTTTCTCATTCTCATAACTTAAAGTTGATGCGAGAATAGAAAACTTGTGTTGATTCAAAACGAATCGATTGACCTTGTAGCCAACGGCCCGGAAATTGGTTGCAATATTTGAAAATGGGAAAGCTGAGATAAGGTTTAGTCAGTGATGAGTTTATTTACTAACTTACAGTGTTGGGGCACCAGCCCAGGATTGGCAACTGTCTTGAGATCAGACAGCGTCGGCGTCTTGGATATCAGTGTCGGCGTTCTCGAACGTCAGGATGGCACCTTCGCTTCTGGGACACACACTCGGGTATCGGGCGGTTTGGGGATGGGGTACTTCGCGTTACGTGATTCGGTAGCAAACTGACAATCGGTGTTCGACGTCCTGCTTATCAGGTTTTCGGGACACGTCAGCCACGATCGACATTTATCGGGTCTCAACCCTTTGGGTCCTGCTCAGCGATGAGATAATTATGGTCCTAATGTAAACTCACGCTACATCCCCTCACCCCTGCGCGGGTTGTTGCATATAACTCAACGATTTTGAATCTGGGCTCATCAGGAGTTTATGATCGTCTACGTATAGTTCTAACAAGTCGTTATCCTCAGAGTCCGGACCTTCCTCGATTACGGTCTCACTTTCCTAGCTGTTTTCCCTTTCGAAATTATTTTTATTTCTGCCTTTAGCCTCTACCCCTGTTTTTTCTTTTCTGTCCCCAACTATCACAATTATTTCCCTACAATTTATATCAACTTTTTCCCAACTGGATTTTTTGTAACGCTTCTTATTCTCAGTTGGTCATGTGTGCCCTCTCCTGCTCCTTTCATCCCTTTCGTTGCAATATTCATCGTGGAATAAGTATAAGTCCTCTGGTATGTGGCCTCCACAAAATCTGCATTTTCGGGTATTGATTCTTTCCATTCTGCAAAATCTGTAACAAGTTAAAAATAAAACCCGACCTATTCGGTCACTCAGATAAATAATGTTTAAAAAGGACAAAATCAAAAACAAAAGTCCAATTCAAACTATACTAATTTTTCTACTCATTCCTCTTGGATCTTGACTCTTTAAAAGCTGATTTTTAATTATTTTCCTCTGAATTTTTAGGATCTGCATCTCCACTTCTTACCACCTTCTTTCCTTTTCCTTCATTCCTTCCTCTGTACGTCTTGTAAATCTATATAAATTATCATGTAACGCAAAGAACAATTCGTTTAATTTCTGTGCGCTTTTATTTATTTATTTTTCGGCTAATGGAAACTGCCTGCTTGCTGACCTAAAATAAAGTTGCTGATAGTTTTGCTATAACACTAAATGGACCTTCAAAATCTTTTTTAAGTTTCTTGGCTATTTTTGCTTCCTTATTAGATAACGTCTTATCTTTCTTTAAGACTGAGTCGCCTACCCTTAATTTAAAAGGTCTACGACGTAAGTTATATTAGTTCGCTTGTTTAGTGCTAGCCTCATCTAAATTCTTTTGTACTTCTTTTATTATTTGGAGTCTACGTAATCTAACGGTCCATCTATCTACATCTTGGAACTTTACTTCGTCATCGTTTTCTATTTCGTTTTTTAAGGTTTGAAATGGCTGTAATTCTCTACTTAAGTTTGAAAATGTGGGGGTGAAATTCGTTTACAAATCTTTACTCGTATTCAATGATCTTCCAAATTTTTGTCCCATTCACTATGATCATTTTCTAAGTATGCATTTATCGTGGTTTTAATTTACCTGTTACACCTCTCCGTTCGGTTAGCCTGTGGATGATATTCAGGGGTAGTCAAGTGTCTGATGCCAAATTTCTGTGCGAGTTCCCTAATCGTTTTATTAACGAACTTTGTCCCATCATCTGTGAAAAAAAACCGTCGGCATACCCCATCTAGAAATTATTTTTGTATGGAATTCCGTTTCTATCGCATTTTAAAATTTCGGAATACATACCCGTTCAAAAATAGTTTTCTGATATCCTCGCGTATGTTTTTCCGATTCCTAAATGTCCTGATTGTGCTTTATCATGACCTCCAATCAAAAACTTACTTCCTAATTTCATAGAAATAACTAATTTCCTTGGATTGTGTTCCGGTAGCAGCGATGATTTTGAAGGGTCAGGCCTATAAAAATATGGCTGCTCATCTCGAATACGCCACTTTTCGTTCTCCTGTGGTCTCTTTCTAACCTTTCTAAATTCTGTGTTAAACCACTCATCTGTTTCATCCTTGAAAACCTCGCTTTTGGTTTCTGTACTACATGACAAAACATACGCAACTGACTGTTGTCTGGGTTCATTAGTCCTTGATAAGGCGTTTGGTACATAATTGGAACTACCCTTCCTATAAATTATTTCGTAGTCGTATTCGGTTAACTTTTAATTATTTTTTGAATCATTTCATTTTCATTCAATTGATACATTTTATTGAAGAGTAAGAAAGCTATGGTAATTCATAATATTTAAAAAGACGGTTTTTTTGTGGCAAAACTTTTCTCTCTAATATAATTTATAATTGATGCATGAACAGAAAAGATTCCTTGATTCGAGGCAAATCGATTTATCTATAATATTAGTACACTTTATTGAAGATAAAAGAAGTTATGCTCATATATAATTTCTCGCAAGTTTGAGCGCGCCTAGGGCGCGCACCTTTTGGATCTCGCGCTACGCGCTCGGACACATTTGCCTTACGCTTTAAGCTCGGTTCCTCTAAGTTTTCGCACTTCGTGTGCTCGCTATTGCTCGCTTTGCGGGCTAATACTCTCTCAGTAAGCTTTATAGTTATGACCTGCTTTTGTTTTCATTATGTCAATTGTACATAAAAAGAAGAACTAATCTACTTAAGGTTCTATCAACCTTAAGGAACACATTGTCATCAAGACACTCGCGCTTTGGGCTCGATATTTGGTCTGAAAATCATGTGAACCTTGCGCTCCACGCTTGTTTTTATTCATCGTTTAATAGAAACCCAAAAGTTTGAGCGCGCTTACGGTGCGCGATTCGGTCGTTGCGCTTCTCAACGACCATATGTTATATATATATATATATATATAACAAATTGTTAAATAATTTTGAAAACCGACACATGAGATAGAAAAGAAATTAAGTAAGAAAAGTTTTGATGAGAATGTGCCCACTCATCGGGCTGATTTTTTCACTGTTAACGTACTTTCTTACGAACGAAACAAAAACTACACACCCTTGAAAAAGTGATTGATAACAAATTTGTAGATCTTCTTTCACGCACAAACTCTTCTTAATCATCATTTGTTGTATCTCGCATAGTTTGGCCGTAAAATTGGATTTTTGGATTTTTAATTATTTTTCATGGAATACAAATGTTAATTTTCGATTTTTCAAGAAAATTCAGAAGGTCGTTATGATAATCTTGTAGGGAGTGCAAGAAGAAACATTTTTCTTATTTTGATTTTAACGAACTTGACCTTTAGTTTAGGAGGCTTAAAGAGTATACCAAAGGAAAATCGAATCAATCAATTCCTTCAAAAGTTAACGTGCTGTCAAACTAAAAATCTACAGACAGACTAACAGACAGACAGACGCATTCGTACGAACCTGTTTTTTTGGATTCAGGGGGTCTCAAAACGTTAACATTTGAGAAAAACCGGGGGGGAGGTCATATTTTACACAAATCTAATACCTTCTCTAGATGAGAATTTAAGAATAACAGATGGCGCAAGTAGAACTTTCGGTGATTTGAATGCAATTTCAAGTACACAAACATTATTGCAAATTTTTATGTGAACAGTTTGCGATAAGAAATAATAATATAAAAGCATATTTTATAGAGAATAATTTTTTATCAAGTTAGAATTTTTTTAAATTATTATTAATATTACATTTTTTTGTTATGTTAATCTTGTAGGGCTTTCAAAAAGCAACGTTTTTCTTGACATTTTTTATACAGTGCATTGATTGGCTAAAAATTTTCATTTTCATTTGATTTTTTTTTTAATGCTATAACTCTGATAATTTTATTTTTATCGAAAAAAGTCGTGAGAATGAATGGGTTCAATTTTTGAGTACTGCAAATGGCCGTACATACGATTTTCAAGTTTTCGATAATATGGTTTCAAAATTTTGGAAAATGCTCTAACTTTTTTAATTTTTATTTTAAAAAGTGGGCTAACGAACCTGTCCTTTAATTGTATGGTTTAAAAAAGTGTGCCAAAGCTCAATCGAAAATGATCATGTTTTCGAAAGTAATCGTGCCTACAGTCTACAGACTACGAACTACAGGCTACAGATAGACAAACACCTTGGTAAAAATAATTTTTTCTGGCTTAGGGAGGCTCAAAATGTGAAGATTTGATGAAAACCGACTATGTCAAATTTTACATAAAACTAATAACTTCTCATTAGGATGAAAATTTTAATTTTTTGCTTATTTTGTAATTTCATTGTTTGCGACTAGAACAAAAACTACGCGTCCTATAAAAAAATAATAATCAACAAATTTGTAGATCTTTCTTGGATGAATAATTGTGGTCTCATCATCTTTATTCACTTACAATGTTCATTTTCGGTTGATTTCTTTGATTTTGAAAATACTATAACTCTAATAATTTTTATTCATCGAAAAATGTCGTGGAGATAAATTTGTCATTTTTTGTGTACTACAAATCGACGTCCATAGAATTTTCAAATTAGGAAAAAATCGTTTCGAGATTTTGAAAATGCCCTAGCTCTTTTAATTTTTATTAAAAATAGCCAGCTAACGAACCTGTCATTTTCATTGAGAGCTTGAAAAAATGTGCCTAGGCTCAATCAAATCTGATCATTTTTTCCAAAGTTATCGTGCCTACGGACTACAGACCGACTACAGACAGACTACAGACTATAGACAGACAGACACCTTTGGAAAAATCGTTTTTTCTAACTCAGGGGGTCTCAAAACGTGGAGATTTGATGAAACCCGACTAAGTCAAAATTTGCATAAAACCAATACCTTCTCATTAGGATGAGAATATAAAAATGTGCTAACAACCGGTTCCATTTAAGTGCCCACAACCGGAGTTCACGACCATTATCGGTGCATCGAGAAAATGTGATGTTTCATAACTTACAGATAAATCGATGTGACGTCTTGAATCACAAAGAAAATACTGTAGAAATATCGATAACACTCACCTGTGCGAGATCATTTACTTTGATTTATCGCAGTTTTTAAACATTGATAAATTACAAGTGCGTTTATTTTTACATACTTTTTCAATATGATAGCAGCTAATGCACAAATCGTCTATTTACGTTGATATCACCTCGATAACTGCGTACTTCTGTTAAAATACAAGTACGCCACAAGTCAGATCCGCAATATTTGTATTTTGTCAGCTGTTGAGCAGAGATGCCAACAATTGGAGAGTGCCCGTAACTTATTGAGCTGAATATCTCTGTAATTATTTCAGTTGTTTTTATCTTCTTTTTCTTTGTATATTGCGACGATAATCGCATGATAATCGCATAATAATACCATCTACAGATGGAGCCTTACCATCCTGATTTTCTGCGAAGCCGTTTTGCGTTTCCTTTTTTTCTTCTGTTTTGATTTCACCCTTGCTTTTTTTAACTAGTATTTTTACTTTGATATTTTTGTCCCTCTAAACATTTTTTAGTGTAATTCTCTTGTCATTGACAAGACCTGTGCTATTCAACTTGATTATATACGCTTGTTTCT
>JAABKJ010010103.1:0-11045 GCA_011634705.1 Andricus grossulariae
TTGCAGTGACAGTATAAGGTCTGGCGTTTTCATGAACATAAAGAATAGTATTCACAGGTAGCATTCGTAAAACGACATACCGAAATTCCGGGGATAATACCTTGAAAATTAAGTTTGGAAATGAATAATTTTCCTCGAATGTGTGGGTCTGAGGGGACGAGCGAGCAGCCGCATCAGAGTAAAAGGCTGAGTGGAGGGGATAACGGCTACGGCGATAGCCGGCAACGTCCCCCGCTCTGACCCACACTTTCGTGGAAAATTATTCATTTTCAAACTTAATTTTCAAGGTGTTATCCCCGGAATTTCGGTCGGTCGTTTTACGAATGCTACCTGTGAATACTATTCTTTATGTTCATGAAAACGCCAGACCTTATACTATCACTGCAAAATCCAACTTTTTTTTATTGATAATTATCGTGTCTGGCAATATGCTATCCCCAAGCTATCGGTCTGGAGATTAAATAATAGTAAACTTGGGGCATCAATAATCGATACTAGAAGAAAATTGGCTCTTATACTGTCACTGAAAATTTCCAATTTTTTCACCTGGCTCAGGTCTCAGATCTCGCGGATCGCTGGGAGTATACGGCGAGTATTATTAACAGGATGTGGTATGAGTTTATATGAGGGGAAGGAGGCACGGAGTGTTACTATTGTCCAGTTCGCGCGCTGTGTAATTAGAATGTTCTTTGTTTAACGCTCTTTTCTCTCTCCCTGTCATCCTTTTCAACGCTTTAGATCTAAGATGATTTGCATGGGAAGGTTGACAGCTGGCTTGGGAATTTACAATTCAAAATAGTCTACAGGTCGCAATTATGAAGGGATTTGAAAGTTTTTTTTTTAGAAATGATCAGCATTCAATTTTTAAGAAAACTTGTGGAGTATATTTATCAATTTTTGTTTCAATATAATTATTTATTTAACGCAAGTTTTTTTCTCTAAAATAAATAAAATAATAAACTCGATATGTATCATATTTAATAGATGTATTAGTGAAGTGCCTACCGAACCTATATATTTGCGTACTGCAAATAACAAAGAATCGCTTTTCGGAGGTTAAGGCTACGTTAGATGCAATTGTACAAAATAATGCAATACAGATACTTGTAAATGAGAAAAACTAAAAATCTTGTGCAATTCGAAATGTCATTCGTCCACTACTTGTTGCAATGAATAAAATGAATTGTTTATTTGACTCGTATATATAGTTTTTTTATGAACTAAATTACTCCACCGATACTGATATTTATTTAAATTATTTAGCCTCACATTTTTCATAAAAATTTTTATTCTACAATTCACTGAATATATAAATGTGTACTCTTTATTTTTATATACACTTTTGCTAAGTATTGTCTAGAAAAAAATCAGTAAGAAAAAGCACGAAATAGGAGTTTTGTTAAAAAAATTTGTTATCAACAATCAAAATGTTAAATTATTTAAATCTTGAATTACTTTTTAAACGATGATACTAAGGTTTAGTGAAAAATAAAAAATCTGTCTGAGTGTAATAGCCAAATTGAACATTTTAAATGTTGATAACAATTTTTATAAACGAAACACCTATTACTGGCTCTTTCTTACTGAAAAGTTAAAAAAAAATTGTACAGTTGATATTTTATGATAGAAAGCATTTTACACGCATGTCGAATCATTTTTCATCAAATAAATCAACAATAAACAATTATTGTTATTAATAATCTAATTATTACAAATAATAGACTGGTGACTTGTATGGAATATATAGTCTATAAATTTGCTCTAAATGATCGGATTGTCCTGAAAAGGCTTGAATTGGGAAATTATTTACACAAAAGAAAAACAAAAGAAAAAATGATTTATTTATGTTTTCTAAGTACATCTACGTTAAATATGATACATATCGAGTGTATTTTTTTCATGGGAAAAAACTTGCGCTAAATAAATATTTATATTGAAACAAAAATTGATAAATATACTCGATAAGTTTTCTTAAAAATGTAATGCCACAATTGCGATCTGTAGACTATTTTGAATTGTAAATTCCCGAGCCAGCCCACTTTGCAGCGGAAAAAGTAAACACCAAAGGTTTTATTTTTACTCCGGACTTTGCCTGAGCCTGTCGGATACTTCGCGAATTGACCAGGTAGAGTCCGAAGTGAAAGTGCTACTTCGGACTTTGCCTGACAGCGCTCAGTCAAATCGCGGAGGGGCCAGGCAGACTGCGGTGTGACGGCACATCGGACTTTGCCTGTAGCATATACATAACGTATGCGCATTGTGACATAGAGGAAGGACAATGTTGAATTTCGCACCCTCACATAAAGTGAAACGAGTTATCACCCCTGGTCTGGGATTAAATTATTCATGGATTTAGTGAGCATCTAAAGCCTTTTCATTTTTCGTTTACTACGCATTTTAATGTGCCTTACCCGAAAATACTTGAGAATCCAACTTGCGATGTGAAACAAACGCGTGTTGGCCGCCGATCAATATTGCGCGACAATATTCATCGATGCAGACGCTCCCTTCCATCACGCGAACGAGAAGTGTTTCCACTCTGCTATTTCGCGAGTGGAAGGCTTTTTTATAGTGTTACGAATATTGTTGAAACTGTGAATAAATCTTTCATCGTTTGGGATTGAGTAATTTTGTTTATATATGAACGGCCCGTCGTTGCAAAATGAGTCATGAGCTATGTATGTTTTTATCGGTAACGATTTGTTACAAAATTGGCATTTTAAAGTCTGTACGTTATTGTTTAAATTCTTTCGAAAGGATGTGGGGACTTCGTTGATTTTTTGGTTATAGTTGTCATCCATGGTTCCCGGTTCCTGTAACATTTAAAATTAAAAAAACAAAATTTCGCGTGGTGTCATGATTGAGTCGACACAGTAGTTTTCTTATAGACATTCATTTATTTTTGTAGCTTTAATTTGTTTGTGTAGTAGGGCATGTAACATATGTTCTTATTTTATTTGTTGAATTATCGACTAGGATATTTGGAAAGTTCAATGATACTTAATGGTAGTTTTGTTGTTGTTTTAATAAGCTTCTAAGAATAGAGAGAAACAAAAGATTAAAAAAAAAATTTTAATAAAAAAAAATTTTCAAATTTAATATGTCTCTCTTTTTTAGTCTTTCTTCATTTTATTCTTCTTCTGTTGCTCAAAGATAAATTTTTGGACTTCTTGGTTCCTTCTTTGTTTGAAAGTGCGCCATTCTTCCTTGATGGATCTTTCCTCTTGGAGTCGTTCTATTTCTCTTCCGTTCTCTTCTTCCTTTCCGAAGATAGTTCGCTTTCATATTTCTTGGAATTCCTTGTGGATTCTTCTCCGCTGTAGGTATGCTTTTCTATTTGGTCTCCGACAGCTCCCTCTTCTTCCTCTGTTTAGTCATTGTTTATTTGATTTTCTCCGTTTACTACTACGCGAAGTGGTTCTGCTGGTTTTGTGATGGTTTGCCTCATCGTCTCTCCTATATGATGGTGTGGGTGATAGATAATCTCTTTCTCTGTGACTCCCTGTATTCTTAGTTGTAGCCACTTTCTCGCTGGACAGTTTTCGGCATGTTTAGCCAGCGTGGTTTAAAAAATGCGTTTTTGGCACAGTTTGCATTTTGGTACTTCTATTTTGCTGTAATTAAAAAAGTTGTATACTGTCTTTCTGTTCTTAAGATCTAGTGAATAGGGGTTTTGAGGTTAATTCAGTCAATTTTTGAGTTTGGAGTTATCAGTTTGTTATTCTTAATGCTACTGATCCCTTGCTATTTTGCCAATACTGAAGTCTAAATTTGTAATCTAAAGCTAGCAGTTTTTATACTGTTATTTACCAGTGTTTGTACTGCCTTTTTCTAATTTGAAATCGTTGATGTTTCATTTCCCTATACTTTTTCCTTTAATGTTTTTCAATTTGTAAATCGTTGAGGAGATTTTCTTTTTATCAATAAAAGGACCTTCGTACTGGTTGTAGAGTTTACCTGCTTTTTTATCCGCTTTGTTTGATAACTTGGTTACCCTTTATAAAAACCTGTCACCTATTCTATATTTTACCGGTCTTCTTCTTAAATCGTTGGCTTGTCTACTATTTGACTGTTCTAAATTTTTCTGAACTTCCTCTTTAATAAGTTGTAGTCTTCTTAATCTATCCGTCCACTTATCCACGCTTTGAAACTCTATTTCTTCATCGTCTTCTATATTTTTTCTAAGGGATTGGAGTGGTTTTAATTCGCCACCTAAATTTAGAAATGCCGGGCGAATTGGGTCGACGAATTTTGCTAGTGTTTATTGGAAACTGCAAATCGTCTATATGTTCGTCCCAGGTGGAGTGATCGTTATTTAGATAGGTTTTGATAATTTGTTTAATTGTCTTATTGTAACGCTCGGTCGGGTTGGCTTGGGGGTAATATTTTGGTGTTTTGGTGTGCCTGATACTGAATTTTTCGGTTGGTTCCCTTGAAGTTTTGTTGACAAATTCCGTGCCGTTATCAGTGTGGAGGATCCGCGGTGCTCCCCTACGCGAAATTACACGCTTATGAAATTCCGACTCTATTGTGATCCCGTTAGCTTTTCTTATTGGGATTATCTCTACCCATTTTGTGAAAAATTCCACAAAAACTACGTAAGTTCTATGACATGTTTTACACATTTTTTTACGAATTTGATTATTTCTTAATACATCCCTGACCAGAAGTAGTACTCGGAAAATCTCGCGTGCATTTTTTCGGAACCTAAGTGTCCTTCTTGCATTTCATCTTGGTTTTCTTTTAGAACTTGGTTTCGTAATTTTTTAGGTACAATGAGTTTCCATGGGTTAAAGTATGGTAAGAGAGTAGATTTCAATGGGTCGGTTCTGTAAAAATGGAGTTGCGAATCTCTGATTCGGCATTTTCCGTGTTCTTCCGGTCTTTTTGTCACTTGTCTGATTTGAGTAGAGTACCAGTTATCTGTTTTGTCTTTACCGACTGCTTTTGGCTTTTCTATGCTACATGCTAATGCAAACGCTATATTTTTTTTACTGATTCGCCTGATCTCAATAGAGCATCAGGGACAAAAATTGAGCTTCCTTTTCGATATATAACTTCGTAGTCATATTCGAGAAGTTCTAATGCCCATCTGGCTAATCGGCCAGTTGGATTTTTTAGGTTGTGGAGCCACTTTAACGCTAAGTGGTCCGTGATTACTTTAAAGCTATAGCCTTCCAAATATGGTCTAAATTTTCTTATGGCCCAAACTATCGCTAAGCATGCTTTCTCAGATGCCTAGTAACGGGATTCCGCACCGTTCAGGCCCCTATTCGTGTAAGCGTTTACGTGATTTACGCCGTTGATCGTTTGAGTAAGTACGGTTCCTAATCCCATATTACTCACGTCGGTTCCGAGTAGGAAAGGTTGAGTAAAATCTGGACATGTCAAAATTGGTGCTGATATCAGTACGTCTTTAATTTTCTGGAAAGCCTCATCTTGTTCTAACCCCCGATCCCATGATTTGTCTTTTTTAAGTAATCTGTTCATCAGTTCTATTGTTTCGGCAAAGTGTGGTCTAAATTTTCTGTACCAACTTGCCATCCCTATTATGCGTTCTAATTGTTTAATATTTTTAGCCTTAGGAAATTCTAGAATTGGTTGTATTGTTTCATCGTCTGTTGGAAGTCCTTTATCGTTAACTTTAAAAACTAAGTATTTAATTTCTGAGCAACTGAACTCGCATTTTCCCGGGCTAATCGTTAAATTTGCGTTATTTATTTGATCTAATACAATGTTTAAATATTTTGAAGTGTCGTCAAAATTTGGAGTTACTATAACAATTTCATCCAAATAACAGAAAACGTTTGGCTTTAAATCTGGAGTAATGATTTTATTCATCAGTCTCTGAAAAGTGGCTGGAGCATTGCTTAAAACAAATGGCATTCTTTTAAATTGGTACATGCTATTTTTAAATTGGTACATACCACTTTTGTATTGGTACATGCCAAATTGGTTCGACCAATCGGAACAAGAGGGTTCTATTATTATTATTAGTATTTTTATTTTCTAACATTTTTTCTAGTTGGGATTGTTGGCTTTCGTTAAGCTCAACAATGCCTTCGCAAATTTCTGGCGAACCATTGTTTTGTTCGTAAATTTTTCCTAAACTATCAGTAATATTATTTAATTTAATCACATTATTTTTCAAATAAATCCATTGATTTCTATTATCGCTTTCTGATATCTTGTTGGAATTTTAATATTCAGGTTTTGATTTTTTCCGATTATTAGCTTTGTTATTTTTTTTTAAATATTACAAGCGCTATCTTTGTATTCGATCTCGTATTTACTATTATAATAAATTCTGGGATTATTTTTATACCCTTTTTCCTAATTCTAAGTTTACCTATATTTAATGTGTCTTCTATGCTTGAGTCGTCGCTAGTGTCGGGGGTGGGGATGTTCTCTAGTGGATAGAATTTGTTGCTCGTGGGGATGATTATTTGGCTAGGGATATCTTTCGTATGGTTTGTTGCTGGAATTTATGCGTTTTGTGTTTTTTGGGGTTGGTTAAGGTTGATCGGTATTAGGGGTTTCGTTATCTTGTAACCTTGAGCTATTTACGTTCAGTTCTCTAGTAGTTTTGAGGTTAATACTACCTCCGAATTTATGTTTCCTATTTTCTTCTTTTTTATTTATTGGTTTATCCCTCATTTTTACATTTTTAATTTTCTTGTTCTCTTTAGCTTTACTGTCAGGTTTAGTTTCGGTTCTAACCTCGGTTATTGGGATGGGTAGTGCGTTCGTATAAGCTCCTATAGGATAGTGGGGTGGGGGGCACCCTGATAGCCACCAAGTTCCGGAGTCATAATCTAGGGACATTCGTAGGGCTTTTAGCATATCCGTACTTAAATACCTATGGATTTCAGTTCTGGGACTAACCTGAACATAACGTGCTTTACTTTCCTTCCGATCAAAATTGGAATCACTACTTGTCCAATTATATCTACGGTTTCTCCGTTCGCGACCGTTAATTTGCGTGAAACTGGTTTTAAAATTGAAAAATTGAAATTTTCTTTTTTTTTCCAATAATTCCTTGCCCACGTAGGAATATGAGGCACCTGTGTCTACTAAAATCCGAAATAAATTATTTTTGAGTTTTCTCATTATATGGAAACGTGTTTGCGTTATCTCATCTTCATCCAAATTAAGTATTTCTGGCGTTTCGGTAATAGGTTGTAATATCTTTTGTCCTAGTACCCGCCCTTCCAGTTTCCCTGGTTGTATGCAAAATAAGGGCATTCTCTTTTAAAATGACCCATTAATCCGCAATAGAAGCAGTTTCTGTTATTTATGTTTTCATTCGCTTTTGTATTTAAATCCCGTCTTTTGCTTGAGTTAAAACTTGTTTTTCCTTGCCGCGAGTCGCGAGGGTAAGTATGGCGCGTGTAGACTCGTTACCGCGCTGGGCTATTGCGCCAAGTCGGGCGGTTGAAATATTTTTCGGAAATCAAAAATTCTTCCTATTCCTCTTTTATTTTTTTACCCTTAAAGCTCCATTTTTCAATCTTATGTTTTTAATACGTTATATCTTATATGGTCGGTCATTATTTTTCGAATCACGCAAAAATCAAACGACAATTAGGCTACTCACTAATTAGCCCAATCATGAGATGTCACATGATAAATAGAAATCCTTGCACAATAAATGACATATAAAAAATCACAATGTATAGTAATGGTATTGACAATATGCAAATGTATATCACAGACATGATAAGTCATTACACGAGAACATATTATGGGTGATAAACTGATTGCAAGCTAGTCCCTTGCTGTAATTTAAAGGTTCATTGGCACGAATAACTTATTTTCATAAATACACAATATCAGGGGTACATATAAATAAATTTTTTTCGTATACAAAATCAAAAAGTATCATAAATGTTTTAGTTAAATTCAAGAAAATGGCAAGGATCAGTTAGCATGCAAAAGTAAAATTTTCAAGAGTAAAGGAGTCCAAACGTAAAGGTCGAGAGTAAGATCATGAAACTTTGTGGTTTTAATTTCAATTTTGGATTGTTTCCTCATTCTCGACAGGTTTTTTGGAGTTTAAAAAGGACAAATGTGGGTACTTTAGGTTGGGCGCCAGGTATTACGGAGGTTAATATCGAGGGAAGGAAAGAGGAAGTGGTCGCCTAGCCCTAGAGAAAGAGGATAACACAATGAGAAGACGCAGCGCAAGCGTGGCTTCGATGTTCGTTCCACGCATGTACATTTTTACTTGGGGAGCGCGAACCAACCGCGCAAAACGCCCTCCCAGCGACATCGACAAAACGATCCTCGCAAGCAAACTTGAGTGTGGTGAGCGCTAGCCAGTCCGCGTGACTCTACCAATGCCCTCACTCGCCTGCATCGCAAATGGTGCACCGCCGCCTAAGCGAAGTCCATAAAAGTACGGTCCGCAAGACCAAAATAGCCAGATCTCTAGGGATGGGCGATACTGCGAAAAAGTATCGATGCCGAAGTATCGATACTATAAAAAGTTGCATCCCGATCCAAGTACCGATCTAAATGCAAAAGTATCGATACCAAAGAATCGACTTCAGGGTATCGACTTTTTTTCGGTATAAATGTTTTCGTCAATTTTCTCGACATTAATTTTATAGTTGAGGATTTTCTTCTAAACACGTCAGTTCAATTGTGATAGATATCAACAAAAAAAGGCTGATGTGTATAACAGTAAAATCGTACTTTTTATTTAAATTAATATAATTTAGCTATTGGAAACGAGGCTTGTACATGATATATTTAATTCCATGAACAATATTGTATAATGCTCAGTGCTCACTGATAAATGTAATACACTGGATATAGGATTTAATGGAATGGTCTGTGCCTGCTTGAAGGCGCCAGGGTTGCCATTTTTTATGGCTTTTCGGTTCAAATAAGGCGGGAGATTCAAATGTTGTATGTAAGAGAACCTATAAATAATAATAAAAGTCTTGTAAAATTTAGTTTATTGTGAGCAAATGTATGGATTAAAACTGGAAACTTAATCAAACTGAATAAAAAGTAATTACATTAATAAAAATAATAGAATAGTATAAAAAAAGGAAAGCCGATGGGATTTTAAATTTGTTCGAGTACACATTTTAAGTACCGTACAACGCGGTTTGAAACTTTTTTTCTGATGAAATGTAAAATAAAACTTTAAAATTTTTACAAGTGAACAATATAATAATTGTAATACCCTAAAAACCGTTATACATTAGAATTATTTATTATATTGTGAAACACTTATTAAAAACAGCAAAAGGAATGAAATTCGTGTAGCATGAACGCAAGTTAAATAATTAGTAAAATTAATATTATGCTAATAATATTATGCAATTCATGAATATGAACTTTAAATTAATGTTCAATAAAAATGAACATAGAAGAAAGTATAAGGAATAAATATATAAAATGAAAATATATATTGTAAAAAGAACATTTTATAATATGAGAAAAACCTCCTCACTTGATTGTAAAAAGGCATCATTACTCGTATCTTACCAAGCTTTCCAGTTTTTCAGGCAAAAGGATATTGTGCAGTTGGAAAAAAAAGAAATTGATAAAATTATAATTATATACTACGAATGGAGATAATGAAGTTTCGCATCAAATTCATGTGCAAATTAAAATCTTACATTAGAACATTAGAACATTAATTATACTTCGTATTCATGAGTTGCATAATATTATTGGCATAATATTAATATTAATAATTATTTAATTTACGCACATGCTACACGAGATTTATTCCTTTCGCTCTTTTTAATTATTATGAAGTATGAAAACTTATGTAGGACCTTCATAATGATTTTTATATTATAATTTAAATCCATTTTTTAATTATATGATCCATTAGTCATCTTTACAATTTCATACCAGTTTTTTCATCCGCAGAAAAATTATTTTGTACAAATTTGCAGCTTTGATGGTTTCAATGAGTGTTTCACAATTCCAATGTATATACATTTTTAGGATATTACACTTATTATATTTTTAACTCTAAAAAACTTCAAACTTCAATTGTACCTTTCAACAGAAAAAAAATTAATATTCTAAACCACGTTTTTTTAGAAAATGTGTACTCCAACAATTTTAAATCCCATCGGTCTTTCTTTGTTTATACTATTCTATTATTTTCATTAATGTCATTATTTTTAATTCAATTTTATCAAGTTTCCAGTTTTAGTCCATTCACTCATTAACAATAAACTAAATTCTACATGACTTTTGTTACTATTTTTAAGATATCTTTCATACTTCATTTGAACATCCCGCCTTATTTAAATCAAAGAATCCATAAAAGATGGTGGCTCCGGCGCCTTCAAGTAGGCACAGATCGTTTCATTGAATCCTGTATACAGTGCATTATATATAGCTAAAAGTTTGTCATAAGGACAACCGCAGGATTTCGCCAGGAGCGGGTGCGAATCTGAAAAATTGCACTCGCTCCCAGTGAAATCGCGGTAAAATTTCAGCTGTAACCACGTCTCACGACCGTGAGATAGGTGGTTACAGTCTGCGACGAATCCAATATGATGATTCGGCAAAAGTCTCGTGCACCCTGAGGACACGGTGCAACAGAGAAAGACCGCCCTCCTCATTTTCCCCACAAGTATCTCAGCATTTTGTTGACACGCAGGGATGCTTTTCAGGTTATTAACCAGTGAACCCTTCGCACCTTCAAGAGCGCCGATGATCAAGACGATTAGCTTAACAGAATATATCGGGTATAACCGTCGCAACTCCCTTATAAGGTCTTTACACATCTCTTTCTTTTCCTTCTCCTTGGCTATGACGTTTTTGTCAGCTGGTGCCGAAAATTCGATAACGAACATGGTTCGTTTCTCGTTTTGCTCGCCCCTGATATTGAAGTCAAGGTCGAATGTTTCAGGAGCCTCCTCCGCTGCTTCGTATAGGAACTCTTCTTTGCCCACTTCTTCGTGTTTCCTGACCATTTTAAGAAGAGGATCTTGTCCATTTGCGACTATATGTGCTGTACCCAGAATAATTCTGTTATAAAGACATTCAAGATTTAGTATTCCGCG
>JAABKJ010010104.1:0-11045 GCA_011634705.1 Andricus grossulariae
TTCTACATTCGCGACCCTTTTTCTTCGTCTCAGGTACACATAAAATATCTAGTTTCCTTACGTGCATAGTTTCTCGTTGAAAAAATCGAATTTTTTATAATTTATATACAATTTTGTCAAAATTGGTTAGTTAAGTAATTGTGTTAATAGGAATAAACTATTAATGCATAAATATAACATTTTTGAAAAATAAGAAATTAGCTGCTAACGAAATCACAAAAAATATTTGTTTCCCCCTAGTTTTTCGTTACAATTTCTATATTTTGTTATAGAATCAAGTATATGAACGAAAAATAAAGTTGTGAAATGAAATACTTATAATTAAAAAAAAAAAAATGTGTCTCATACAATTCTTGAAAAAAAGCCACATTTTTAGAATTTTGCTTGAATTTTTGTAATCATAGTTAACTTACCAATAGCTGACGATAATTTTGAATTGTATCAGCCATCATTTTTTATTTTATTTTCTATTGTTTGTATTTAATTTGACAACTTTATTTTTTGTTAAAAGACTTGATTCTACTACAGAATATACGAATTTTAACGAAATAGTGTGAAAAAACAGCAGCCATTTTTTATGTTTTCAAAATTGTAATATTTGTGCATCACTAGTTTATTCCTACTGAAGCAATTGCTTTACTAACCTATTTTGACGAAATTTCCTTAAAAAAATTACAAAAAATGCGGTTGCTTCTAAATCATATCAGCCGCCATTTTGTACATTTTCAAATTTTGTACTTTCCACATCACTATTTATCTTTTAATGCAAAAAAGTCTTTTAACCAAGTGTGAAATAATTTTCTAGAAAAAATGAAATAATATCCCATTCTTACAATAATTGTGATCGCCGCTATTTTGAATTTTCGCATAACTTTGAACTTTAGACATGACTACTTTTTTTAGTATGTTAAAAGCTACCACTCTCTAGGTGGGCATCAGATTTCATGAAAATAAGAGACATTTATCTCAATTAGAAGCTATTGCTCAATTTTCCCCATATAAAATACATGGGAAAATTCAAGGTACGTGCACGACCTGTAAACGTTATCAAATTGGACTGAAAATTGTAGGACATCTCCTTCTCACGTAGCCTCACGAAACTAGGGGTGAAAGCCCAACATTTCAAATGAAAAAGACGTAGTAAAGGCAACTGAAACTGCCCTGAACAATATTTCTTTTATTGGCATTAAAACCTGACGTAATGTAAGACGTCGTATTTTTCATACTTTGCCCACCTTCTTCACTCGGCACATGAAAAATTGCAAATAAAAGCGGCTCAATATATCATAGCTTCTTTTTTGGGTCAATTTGTTTGTAAATTTGGGCGTACGCATGAAAAGGGCTCTTATGGTCGGTATGGGCTCATATTGTCGGAATTTTAAGCCCAAGAAGAACCCTTTAGGTTGAAAAACGAGTAGTCGGGTAATTTTTAAAGTTTGAATGCATCTAAAGTTGGCGAGTGCCATAAGCGCACGTGTTATACTTTTTCTTCGAACATGAAGTACTCCCACTTTCGGTTTCTTTCGAGACATGGGTATAGTGACAACAGGTTGAGTATAGGTTCCACTTTCTAGTATCATCCACCGCGCATATTCGAAAATAATAATTTTTACCCTTTCTTAGAAACGCACGAATATTTCTTAAACTAGAACCGGCAATGAGGGCCCTTTTCATGCAGACGAAAACAAATATAATTAATAACGGTGTTTTTGTTACTTGAATGTCCAATATTTATTGCCATGATCCAGAAAGTGTGTTAAGCATAACATTTTAATGTATTCAGCAAAGAGAGAGGAAAAGGATAAATAAAGCTGGTGGTCTGGTTACTTTCAACGGAGTGTGGAGGGTTGCCGGCATTCTCGCAACATCCCGAGCCCTGGGAGATTATCCTCTCAAAGATAAGAAACTGGTTATCGCCGATCCTGATATTTTGACCTTTGATCTTAGCGATCATAATCCGATGTTCCTTGTGCTTGCATCGGATGGCCTCTGGGACACTTTCACGAATGAAGAGGCTGTCGCATTCATCAAAGATCGTATTAACGAGCCACACTTTGGCGCGAAAAGCATCACACTTCAGAGCTACTATAGGTGAGAGAAATTCCTTTAACCAGTCAACTGGTGGAATTCTGATTTTATACTTGTTAATAGCAAAAAATTTTCTTAAAAAAAGGTGAACAGGGTTTTGTAAAAGCCAATAGCAGACATCTATCATCACTCAAGTTTGTTAGGCGGAATCCTCAAAATGTTTCACGTCCACGTGCTTATATACATACCCTCACATTTTTGCTTGAAACACTGTGCAACAAAATATGACCTATGTGTTTGTTGAATGAGATATATTATCTGCAGAGCACTTTTCTGTGTTAAATCGAAATGTGATATCTGTTTTTTTTTCCCAGCACGTCCGGTTTTTGAGATTTTTTGAGTCAACATTTCTTTCGAAAAATCATATGATAAAAGGGTGAAAAAAAATTTTTAACCAAAAAAAGACATGATTGCGATGCGTTTGTCAACGCAGTATTCAACCATGGTTTTGTTTTTCGACATCTTGTGTGGTTCCTGATATAACAAGGAAAACTATGATTTAGTTTTTGAAGAAGAGCCCTAAAAAATATGAAAGGACAAAGAGGTTTGATAGATTAGACGTTTCCAATTGATCGATGTAAAACTGACCGTCTTCAATTGTCTTGTATGTGGTCGTTCGCATATAGCTCTTTGCATGTAGTTTAACCCATAACTACACGCTAAGCGGTACTCCGTACCGCATTTTCGTAATTTCTGGAAATGCTCGGCTAATATTCATTGGTTGACTTTGACTGCTTCTGGTATTCGTTCGTCAGACCATACAACAGATAGTGCACGTGTTTCTGGTCCCTTTAGTCACATCATTTCAATTGGATGCCTATTTTTACTTTGTTAATCAGTTCTATTAACAAACTCCAAGACAGAAAATCTATATGTATTTTGGGACGCTGAATAGGAATCTGACATTGAATTCATCCGGAAAGATGAATTATATACCCAGGATAATTCCATATATGGACAACCTGCTTTTCTAGCCAATTTTCCGCGTCTAGGGGGAAACCCTGAAGTTCTTGTTGAAAACTAATATCAGATTTGTATTCAACGCATCAAAATACATAAAGGTATCATGCCATGACCTACTTCCAGACGATATCAATACGAAGGGTAATTTCATACCTAAAAAAGCTGATTTTTTAGGAAATTTGTCCGCGTCTAGGGGGAAACCCTGACATGCTAGGAGAAAACTAATGTCAGATTCGTATTCAGCGCTCCAAGGTACATAAAGATACTATGCTCTGACCTGTTTCCAGATGATTTCAGTACCAAGGGTCATTTATACCCAGAAAAGCTGATTTTTTAGGGAATTTTCCTCGTATAGGGGAAAATACACACGTCCTCGGGGAAAACTAATGTCAGATTCATATTCGGCGCCCCAAAATACATATGGATACCACACACTGACCTCTAACTCTTTTATATGGGCCTGTGTTATGAAAAACGAAAGTGCGGTACGGAATACCGCTAGTGTGTACTAATGTTACATATATCATAGTGTATAGCAGTGGATTCAAATTATCGATTCAAAAATGATTTTATCTAAAATTGCGAAACAATCCTATTCACCAGAGCCCAGTTCATCTCCGCAGGCAACTTAAGGTCATACTCGTCCGCTCTTACATATTAGGTATAAGATGGAGTATAATTTCACACTAAAAACTTTTAATGAAAAATTTCTACCATCACTCACAAAAATGTGTGAAAAATTGATACGAACATTATGCTTGTACGTATAATGTAATGAATGTGAGGGTGGGTTGAAAAGTCCGTGCAAGAATGAGAACTACTTGATTATTTAGGACAAACCATTTTTATTTTTAAAGGTAGTCTCCTTTTAGGCATATACGCTTCGTCCAACACTGCTCCAGTTTGTTGATCCCTTTCAAATAATATGATTTGTCCAACTTTGAAAAATAGGCATTCGTTTATGCAGTCACTTGCTCTTTTAAATAGGATCTCCTTCCCGTCAGCGATTTCTTCACATTGGGGAGAAGGTAGTAGTTTAAAGGAGCCAAATCTGGAGAATAGGGAGGATGCAAAACGAGTTGGAACCCTAACTTCAGTAATTTTGGCGACCACAACTGCAGAGGAGTGAGGTGGTGCGTTGTCATAATGGAACAGGACTTTCTTGTGGGCCAATCGTAGACGTTTTTCTTGCAGCTCGGATTTTGAACGATCCAATAACGATGCATAGTATACACCTGTAATAATTTTACCCTTTTCAAAATAGTCGATGAAAATTATTGCTTGCGAATCCCAAAAGACAGTTACCATAACCTTCCCGGCTGAAGGAACATTCTTCGTCTACTTTGGTGCAGATTCCTATCTCGTAACCCATTGTTTGGACTATTCCTTGGTCTCATGCGTGGAGTGGTGTATCCATGTTTCACCTACAGTAACAAAACGACGCCTAAAGTCCTGTGGATTCCGTTGAAACAGCTGCAAACCATCCTTGGAACACGCCACATGATTTCGTTTTTGGTCAACTGTGAGCAATAGCGGCACCCATCTTTATAGATAGCTTTCTCATGATTAAATGTTGATGCAAAATATTATTTCCTCGTGCCTTTGAGATGCCCACAGCACTGGCCATCTTACGCAGCTTCACTCTTCTATCATCCATCGCCATATCGTGGACTTCATCAATCATTTCTGTAGTAGTGGCCTCAACATGGCATCCAGAACGTTCAGCGCCACTTGTGTTCACATGACCAAGCCAAAAATTTTGAAACCACTTATAAACCGTTCTAATAAATGGTGCAGATTCATCATGATCTTTATCAAGCTTCACTCTAGTCTCCTCAGGCGATATTCCCCCTCATAAAGTACCTAATGTTTGATCAACACATGAAATTATCTTTAATCCATTTTTGTAAATCACTCGATTTGCTCGATTCAAACAAACGCCAAACACAGAGTAATAGACGGATCAGGCTACAACTTGGTGTGTGTTCACTGTTCCTCCAAGAGATGCTACTAACTGAAAATAATCTCGATACCAACTAGTGATGACATCACTCTGGGTTTGCATGGACTTTTCAATCCACCCTCATATATCGGCCTGTTACAATCACAAGGTTCAACACCGCTGAAATCGCTGTAATTTCCAATAATATTTATATAAGATTTTGTTTTTTGGATGCTTACTACTCGAACTAGAACCTTGCCATTTGAATCGTTAATATTCTGCAGCAGAATATACAATTCCTTTCATTTAAGCTAAAATACAGATTTATACATACTTATAACTTAATTTTTTTTCAGAGGCTCTTTAGACAACATCACAGTAGTCGTGATTAATCTTAAGGATCGCAAGAATACATCAGAGAAAAGGAGAAGCACGGAATAAGACCAAAGTCTTGTAATCGCAAGTGTTCTAGTCACTCGCTTCTCTTTTATCTAATATACCTTTTCAAATCGCGTGCAGCAGCGTACACACCTGGACTGTGCAAATCGTGATACTAGGGATGATTTGCGATTTTTTAATCATCGTCTTTTGTGAGACTTACGTATATACATATATTTTCGCAATGAAAGAGCTTATTTTTTCATCTACCCTAAGAGCCAAAAGGCTCTTGATATTCGAGAGAAAAAGAATCTCTCAATTAGGCATTGTGAAAATGCCTCTTTCTAATGCAGTCTTTAATCGCGTATAAGTGTTAATTGTTGCTTTCAGTGTTCATTGTTGCCTTAGTAGTTATAAAAAAAAGACATAAGTTGTTATTGAAACTCATTTCTTCGAAATAATTAAATCCGAAGATAATCTTTCTTTTCGATTATTTCATAATGAGACGTTTGTGAAATATATAAACATTGTTTTGTTAGTGTTAATTTCATTTGCACTCATACCTTAAAAATAATTTTTAAACACTTGACAATTTTATTTCGTGCTAGGCTATTCGTTCTTAGGCTGTCCGCTCTCAACATTGAATTCGAAGAAACGAGATTTTTTTTTCTGTCGTGATTTTTTACACTTAAACTTATTTTTATACTACACAAGTACGCATGTTAGCACATTTTTTAAAATTTGAATTTTTATTTTCAATTTTCCTTGTTTGTATCAATGGGAGTGTATATTTCTAAATAGATTCGTACGATACGCTGCCAAATGAAATTGTGCATCGAGAAAAGGTGTAAAATCGGTTTCAAAATTATTTAAAAAAATTACATGTACATTCTTTGAAACATATTGTAAATTATTTCGAAATTTTGCAATGTTATAAAACTACTTTTTATTACTATTTTCGAAAATCTTAATCGATCTCCGCATCAACATGAAGGTTAAACGGCTACGAAGTTGTACATAAAAAGCGTTGCCAATACTTAAAGTGTCACGTCTGAAAAGAATAAAAGGTGATCCATATAATATGCGTAATATTTATTATTACTTATATCATAATATGTATTATACTATTCTTATGCTAGGTGCTTAGATATTAATTAGATTTCAGAATATCTAAACTGCTTTTTACTGTCTCGACTTGCGACGCAGTCGAAAAAACAGGGGAGCGTGCGGTTGAGTTTCATTTATTATAAGAAATTTTTAGAATATCACATAACAGTCTATAACACGGCTTTATAAGACCTTCAAAAATTGGACGGCTTTACATTAACAAGCCGTAAATTTGGGGACTTTTTACTCAAATGTTGAACATAAATCCAGTCGTTGTCATCCATACAAGTTTTGATTTCTAAACACAGACCATTCTTTCTGGCTTTCGTCGTTTCCACAGCGATTTCAAGAACCTTACAGTGATTGCGGGAAAAGTTGAAATTAAGAGCACCAAGAAATTCGAGGTTGGGTGCGTTTCGTATAAGTTCACATAACGCGTCGTCTGTTAGCAAACCACAGTCATTGCATTTGAATTTTCGTAACTTTTGCATTTTCTTCAAAGACGCGCCGGTTGTGTAGATTCCGGTTAGTTCGAGAACTTGGAGATCTGGTAGAGATGCAATGGCTTCTATTCCTCTGTCCGTGACTCCCATTCTTCTCCGTCCATCTGCACAATTTTTAGTATTTGATTAATTTTACTATTGCTAAATTAGTTTTAAAAACTAGCACTATTAAAAGTGCGGATCACATTGCGTTAGCAATTATTAATAATAAGAATGAAAAAATTAAGATTGCTATGATTTCAATTTGGACATTTCACAACTTTAAGACCATCAAATTATAATTTAATTTGGGAGACATTAAGACTGAAATCTTTAATTTGGTGTACTTTAATTTCCAATCTGTTTGTGAAGCGGCTGGTAAGCGCCCATCAAGGGTTTCGTAGACGAAAGTATATCTATTGTACAATAATCATATTTTTTTCAAGTTTTCAACCACTGATAAAAAAACGAAGAATATAGCGTAGCGAATTTGAGTTTTTATTGCACATCTGCATGCCAACAGCTTCAATTTGATGCACCATAAAGAAGACCGCAGTAAGAGAAGTTCGATGAGCGCAGCGCATCAGAAAAAAGTTAAGAACAATTTTTTTTTATTAAATCTAAATCCCTCTGGCTCTATCAGTCGAAGGACATTTTGAACTACATTCCTTGAAAATTTTATTTAAAAATTCTAACAACTGACTGTCTGAGCACGAGTTAAAGTGAAGAAAGTATTATAATTTATTTAAAAAAAAAGTCAGTTTTTTGGCTTTAATTAGAAAACTAAAAAAGTTGCAACTTTTTGCCTGAGGCAAAAAAGTTGTGCAATCAAAAATTAAAATTCGAAAATGACTTTTGAAGCCTCCAGGGGTCTTCTCACTCCCGGTGAAATAATTTTATGTGCCCTTATTCGATCCGGCAGCTCAATTGAAGCCTTCTCCACTTTTTCAATTCCTTCCCTTCCCCACAAAATCATTTTTTGGATAAAATTTGGAATTTATATACGCAGCAAATTTTTCTCAGGGATCTCAGTATTTTTCTAAGCTTGGTAGTGGTCGACTATGAATATAATACAAAACCTTAGGATCGTAGCTTAATAGTTTTTTTATAGGTGTGCCAATAAACTGACGGATACCTGAACCATTCTATAAGATTTTCGCATAAGAAACCATAAAAATACGCAGTGTTTTCAAATTGTTCTTCCATAAGGTCCTGGTTGCAGTTTTAAGATTGAAATTTGGTTTAATAAATAATAATGAATTTGTACTTACAGACATACAGGCACACAGATGAAAGTTTTTTGCATTGTCGTCCCACATCATCCAACAACGGGTCCGTGACCCAATGTGAGAATAAAAATAAATGTCGCAGATTTTCAAATTCTCCTATTCGAGTCATATCTTCCTCAGATTCTAAATTGCAAGCGATTAGTTGCAAAAATTCTAAACTTCGCCCGCAAGAATCCGCAAGTATCGGCAATAATCCAGTAATCTCACCTTTGTACATTGACAGTTCCCGTAGACTTTTGAACTTCTGGACAGCCTGTTAATAAAACAAACTCATTTTATAATCGGCAGCAATATTTTGTGTTGCTGAAAGGATTGTGAGATTGTGAGAAATGCAGTAGAATTATCAGAATTTCCCGCATTAGACTTGACTCAGGAGATTTGACTCAAGATTTTGCCAAATTTAAATCTCACAGTTCCGTTTAATGAGGATTTCAAGAAAAAGAAGTTGTATCGCGTATAAAGTATACAAATATATATATATATATATATAAATAAGTATCTTGTACATAAAGAATGCTTACATCGGAAAAATAGAAGCAGCTTGAAATGCAATAAAGAAGACATATCCTCTCGATAGTGTCGGGCAAATGCAAAAGACATTCCCCAGTCATAGGATAAGAGTGAATGCTAATTTCTTTAAGATTTTTCTTTGTTTGGAATAACTTTGAAAAATCTTCTTCATGATAACCTTTGCAACCGCCAAAAGTTATATGCAAGAACGAAATTTCATGGCATCCATAAGCCAGACTTCGTAAACAACTCGAACTAGAGATGCTATTTATTTTGACTTGGTCCAAATTTGGACAATACGCTGGTAGCATAAAAATCGTCTGCTCATTTATGTCCACGTTATCTGACGAAATCTCGATGCGTTTCAAAAATCGACCACAACGTAGTAGTAATTTTGTGACTATGGAAATGTCTGTAATCGCTTCGTGAGTATTTGAAGGTTCGTTTCCGACTGGTGCTTTGTCATCTTCGTCTTTTTGTTCCTCATCAAAAGGACGAGCATTACGTAAAAATTTAACTTGACTCCAGGATTTCAGACTGGCTGATCGCCAAAGTTTTGATACTGTAAATTAAAATCAGTTCAGGTAATTGATCGAAAGATTTCTAAATGGCCGACCACTTCCAATCAAAGGATATAATTCGACCATCACTTTTAATCGTACCTCTCTCTATTTTAATTTTGTCCACTACAGGTAAGTGCTTCAAAATGCAAACAAGACAGTCCTCGTTAAGTTTGTTTATCGATCCAAAGTTAAGTCTTTCGCTAGTTTCTGGACTTTCTTCTCTTTTTATTTTAAACGGAACAGGTTCTTCGTCATGACTATCAGGTTGTAGGAAAGAATAAGCTGGTTCTATTAGTAAAACACGATTGTTTAACCGAATTGCTTTCTTCCATCCATCCTTCCTGGCTCTGTAAAAAATTAACTTATGAGAAACCACTGTGCATAAGGGTGGTCCAAAAATGTATTGAAATTTTATTTTTTATAATTTGTATGCATATCGCCCGGAAATTTGTTCGAATACACACAAAAATAAATCCATTTTTTTTCGAATGATATTTAGAGGTCGCTTAAGGTCCATGAAGTTTAACACGTATTTCCCATAAGAAAAAAAGACGTTTTCGTAAATTGTATTCAGAAAACTCAATATTAGGTGTATCGAGGTGAATTGGGTCCATCTCACTTCACAATTAGCCATAGAATACAAATAAAATATTACGTTTTAAATATCACATTAATTGTTTCTAATACATAAAATACTACTTTATACTGCTAATTAGATATTTACATTAATTTTTTGAACAAAGTATTATTGTTTTTAGCAATTTTGTCTTAGAACAGAGATAGAAAGTCGCGGTTAAAAAAAAAAATGAACTATTTGTTCAATTTTCAATTAGAGTGATGTAATAGTTAATTAATGTCAACAAACATAATTGTTTTAACAATTTACTATTATTGTTAATAATATTCTCTAAGAATAATGCTAAAAAATTTAAATTTTTTCCAGAAATATCCACTCTGTCCAATTTCAAATTAGAGTGAGGTAAATAATTAGCTAAATTTAACAAAATTAATTGTTTAAACAATTTATTTCTAAAGTTTAACTTTGCTTTGCCTTTTTAGTTATGAACAAATAATAAATTAACATTAGAGAGAATCATATTTTAAACAATCTCTTTCTTTTGGACATTGAACATTGGTAAAAGAGCAAAAATAATTCACTTGAAACATTACAATACTATTTAAAAAATGATTCTTTTTGAGGTTCACTTATTACACGGTGTGACAGTGATCTGGCACTTTTATGGAGACTTTCATAGTAGAAATTTCCCATACACCCCCAAAATCTCATCTTATGTTCAAAAACCCGTTTTTGGGTAGGTTCATGTGAACAATCACTCATAACTCCGCTAATTTTTATCCGATTTACAATTGTTTTTTTGTTTAGTTTGAAAGGAGAAAAGCAGACCTTTCCGACCGTGCATCATTCATTTTGTTGAAATAAAAACTGACGAGAGAGCAGTTGAAAGTATTTGCGATTTTTCTATTTTTTTTTTTTCATTTGTTCAACTTTGACGACGTTTTTACGATATTACTCGATCTTGGAGATTTTTTTCAAAACAATAGTTTGAAAATATGTATGTATGTATGTATGTATGTATGTATGTATGCATGTATATTTATTGCCTCAAAGAATACAATATTCTGTGGCAAGGGAAGGCCACTATTACAAAAATCAATAAAATTAAGATAAATATCAAAATGAAAGAAAAGTTATAATATCGTA
>JAABKJ010010105.1:0-11045 GCA_011634705.1 Andricus grossulariae
GCTCTATCCATTGCCTCGATTCTCCGGTCTTGTTCCGTAATAACCGACCTCAGTTTTTCTTGCTCGACTTTAAGCTCATGATTTTCCAGCGTAAGATGGTCAATTTTGCTGTGAAGAGCTGAGAGTGAGGACTCCAGATTCCCAATTTTTTGTATTAAAAGTTCAAATTTATCCTAAGAGATTTCGAGAGACATTGCATCGAGTAACTGACGTAACACAGGGATGGCAGCACTGACACACTGTACACCTGACACAACAAACTTGAGAAATATTAGAAGTTTGAACAACGGCTTATTGCTTAAAATTAATTGCGGTCATTGTTGTAACACTCACAAACCACTAGAAATGAGAACATTAGTGGCAATTAGTTACTTTGAAACCACTTTACTGATTACACTGCATGAACTCAGCCCGTAAACAACCAAAATTTTGACGAGCGATTAAACACGGGGCCGTCTGCCATTCTTGCTTAGCAGCGCCCCCAACTATTTCACTATATAATAAAGTCAATTTTAAATACTGAAAAATGTAAAAACTCCGAAGAAGCATTGAACACTGAGTATTTTTAAAGAAGCTTCCCAATTTTCTAAGCCTCATTTCAAATTAATCTATGCAGAAAATAAAAAATATTTGCTTTGAAAAAGACAATGCGAGAACTAGGCATTCCAAATTTAATTATTATGAATTTTCTATTCGATAATAGTTTTTGAGTGAATAAACTATATAATTTGTAATTAGAATCATAGTACTCTTGTTTTATATTTTTATATTATTAATTGGCAATGCAATGTTTCCCGAGTGCTCGAGCGCGCGTGTAATGTTGCTAGTTTTCGACAATAAGTAAGGGTTTTAAGAATTTTGAAATGTTTTAAGATAATGAAAAGATTTTATATAGATTCCTAAGAAAACATACATGGGTAAATTAAATTTTTTTTTTATTTTGAAAAACAAATTCTAAGAGAAAATGGAAAAATATTTTTAATGAATTCCTAAAATTTCGAAAAAGGAATAAGAAGATCTTAAATCAAATTATTTCAATTTGGCAATGTTTCAGAAAATTCAAAAATAATCTTAAACTTGAAAGCTTAAAGAACGTTTTAATTAAAATGTAGATTTTTAAAGATTTCAAACAAAAACTCTAGAAGGCTTTGTGGTCAGTTCATCAGCTTTAAAAATTTTGATCCTTTCTTCTCTCTCCATTATATTTTAAGTTTTTAAAACTGCCATTAAACATTTCTCTCTATCGTATTTTGGATATAGCCCGACTAGTACCCGGATACCTGCGGAGTATACCCCCAACATTGCGTCCAGCGCGTTATCCCTCACTTGCTTTTACCAAGCATATCTCGCGACGGATTAGAGGCGGAAATACCTGAGATCATAAAATTATTATTCATTGTACTTTTACCAACCCTTCGTATTTAAAACTCATTTATAGAATATCTATATATGATTCTAGTTTGGAAGGCTTACAATTTGAACTTATTCAGTTTTGAAGACTTTTAATCTGGACATTTGAAACTTCGGAAATTTTTCATTTTGCTTCCTTATAGAAGAAGCTTTGTAATTTAACGTTTTCGAAGTGAGATTTTACTGTAATTTTTAATTCATCAAATTCCAATAATTCGTCTAGAAACATTTTCTGTAAATTTAAAATTATTTAAATAATAATGATTTTAATTTGAAATAAAGTCATCGTACCATTTCTGGGAATTAAGTTTCAGGCACACAGGATTTGAAATTTATAAAACTTACACGCTACTGATTTGAAAATGGACTAATCTTACAGATTATTCATTTTTTTTAACGTTATCAATTTAAAATTCATTAACTTTTGTGGATATGAATTTAAAGGTATTGTACAATTAGGCTGATACAATTTACATATTAATGTAGGAATTACGCTCAATTACAAAAATAATAATTGAAGAGTTAAAAATAACCATTTGATGTAATTAGTGCTTGTAGCAAAATGTATTAATTTGACTTATTGTCAGGATTGGGGTTCCTTTGATTTTCTAAATTGCTGCAAATCTTACTTAAAATAATATATGTTTGATAATATTTGGTGACATATTTTAATATGCCAATGAATAATAACAGTGCATGCTAAGATTCACTCAGTTAAAATTCCTGAATTATTATATAATTAATACTTAACAATGAAAAATTTTTCATGAAAATAGTTATAAACACATTTTCATTAATATTTGAAACTGAGACTTTAAACTTAATCTCAAGCTACCTTACTGGAAGAAACGAATGTATTGTACTTGAACTTCCAAAATTTGGAATTTTCTCATGTAATTTGTATTTGAAAATATAAATGGTTATATTTGACCAAATATTATCAAACATATATTATTGTTTAGAAATATTTGCAAAAATCAATGAATATTGTTGAAAATTCGTCTTTCTGGTTGAAAATTAATTTTGTTAAAAATTCATATTTTTTTTGATGAAAAATTACTCTTTTTGTCTTAAATTTTGTTTTTCAATTGAAAATTAAATTTGTTGAATGAAACTTCAATTATCCTATTTTAAGTTGATAATTTTTCTGTTTCAACTAAAGTTCCTCTTTTTGAGGTCCGTATAATTTTCACCCCCCCCCATCCCTTCTCATCTCATAAAAAAAAAGTTAGACGATAGAGTGGGGAAAAATCTTACTGTTTTTTATTATTCAACAAAGCAGTTCAACTTTCAGACAAGCAGTTGAATTTTCAACAAAAAAATATGTGTTCTCAACGAAAAATGTAATAGTTGGCATTTTAAGCAACAAAAGATTTGTATTTTAAATCCAAAACGACTAAATTGCATGGAAAAGGACCAATTTACAATAAAACAGTTAAAAATTCAATCAAAGCAGATGAATCTCCAACCAAAGAGTTATTTGCACTTATAATCAAATGATAATAAGCTTTTCATAAAATAGTTGAATTTTCCTCTAAATAGTTACATATTCAATTTAAAATATGAATTCTCACCAAAAGACATTAATTTTGAACCCAATACTTGAATTTTCAGACAAGAAGATAAATTTTCTACCAAAAAAGATGAATTTGCAAAAAAATACATAAATTTAAAATAAAAAACATTTATAATCAACTAACAAAAACGAATTTTAAACAAAATACTTTAATCCTGAATTAAAAGAGACTAACTTTCCACCAAAAAGTTGCATTTTCAGCCAAAAATTGACATTCTACCAGAAAACACTAATTTTCAACAAATTATATAAATTTTCAACAGTATAGTTGAATATGCTATCAATTTGTTGATTTTTGAGCCGAAACACCGAATTTTTTATAAAAACATTGATTTTTCTACGAAAAATTTAATTTTCAACCATGACAGTATCATTTTTAACTAAACAGTGAGTTGCATTATTAAGCAAGAAAGGTATAATTTATACAAAAGGAAATACATTTTTTAACGAAATAAACAAATCAGAGGAATATTTTCCTTAAAAAATGGAGCTAATTTTCCATTGCACACGCTTTTACTTCGGGTTATACACTTTCAAATTCGAACTAAACATAAAACGGCTAGCCTGAATTAGGTTTAACCCAAAAATGCTTGCATATCCAGTTTTGGTTTTGTTCCTGTTTCGGGGATGCCTTTTGGTCATTTTAAGCAAAGAAAGAAAAAATCTTATGAAGCGTTTTTGAGAAAAACGATTTTATCATTTTATCAAACCCCATAAGTCTGTTTTATAGGGTCTAAATAAACCCTAAAAGAGAAAAATTGGGTATTGCGAATTCCTGTCACTAACTATTGCTTCTTTGAGGTTTCTTTTAGTAAATGTTGTTTCCAGTACATGAAATATCACATTATAGTGATAATCAGAGTTTTAAATATATCATTCAAAAAATTTATTATAGTTTCTAGTCATTTTCTCTTAGAATAGAGTAAGAAAGTCACGGTTTCATCTGAATTTTTCAACTGATTTCTAACTTTTCAGTTAGATCATAGCAATAATTAACTGAATTTAACAGAAACAATTCTTCAAACAATTTATTATTTATAATAATATTCTCTTAGAATAATGATAGAAAGTTCCAGTTCTTACATTCTCTTCTCGAGAAGGAATGAGATTTGTGTAAAATTTGACCACCTCGGTTTTTGTCAAATGTCCACGTTTTGAGACCCCCTGAACCCAAAAAACAGGTTTTTACGAATGGTCTGTCTGTGAGCACGATAACTTTCGAAAGAATTGACCAATTGGCTTGGCCTTTGGTAGGTTAAATATATAAATATATATTAGGTTAAATAGGTTAGTAGGTTAAATATATACTCTTTTAGTCTCGTGAACGAGAGTTCAAGTTCATTAGCCAGCCATTTTCGATGAAAATTCAAAAAGTGAGCGCATTTTGAAAATTTGTGAATTTTGAGAAAAAATCTTTCTGATTGTATGATTTATTCGAAAGATACGAAAATATACGCTAAAATAAAGGAATTTCCTTCTTCATTTTAAATCAAATACAAAAGTAGTCATTTTTATCTTAATAACACAGAACGTAACATATGGTCGTTGCGAAACACGACAAACAAATCGCGCGCCGTAAGCGCGCTCAAACTTTTGGGTTTCTATTATATAACGATCAGAAATGAGCATGGAGCGCGAGGTTTACATGATTTTCAAAACAAATATCGAGCGCGAAGCGCTAATCCAACAGGTAGTAAGGTAGCAAGGTAATAATTAAGTCAAGTTAACAAACACAATTGCTTAAAAAATTTATTACACTGTAAAAAAAATCGATTGAATTTTACATCGCTGTACGATGTAAATAAAAGGGCCTTCGCGTCTCAGAGTAAGTTTACGAAATTTTGTAAAAATCCACCTAACAATGAATTTTGCAATTACAGCTGTTGCGATATTCCAATTCGATTGGTGATTTCAGAAACGAAAGAGTAAAATTCATTCGTTGAGAAGATTAAATAAAATAAAAATTATTTCGTGACAGGATTCGAACCCTCGAAGCTTGAACTTAGCACAATTTCATGGGGATTGAAGACAAACAAGCCGGGTTACCACCTACCTAAAATACATACGATACTATAGGTATTTTTTCACAGTTCATATATTGTGTAACAAAAATATGAAATATACATTTTGAATAGCCAAATTTTTTCGTTCCAATAGCAGCCAATGTAAAAGACAAAATAGGTATAACTAGAATGTTATCTATTTTATCTATTTTATAAATTGAAAAGCTTGACATAATTTTCAATCTCAGGAATGCGATTAACCGATCCATTGTATTTTCACACGCAGCAACTGAATTTTCCCTTCTGTACGTAAATTTCGTACGAGGGAATGTGTAATTTTGTTTGTATCTAGTGTGTAATATTACACTGCTGTTCGAGGGTCCTTTTATTTACAACGCTAAAGGTTGTAATTTCACACACATTTTACACAAACCTTTTAATTATTAAAAAATATGAAATAAATAATAGAGAGAATTATTTTACAAACGACCTTCTTCTTTTTCGTTGAATGTAAATTTCCTTTCTATTAGATGTAAATTTTCTTGAAGTAGTCACTGGGAACCTTTTTGCATCAATTGATATCAATATTTATTATTTGTTCCGAACTAAAAAGTAAAAGAAAAGCTCAACATTTAAGAAAATTCCACAACATACTAGCATTACTCTAACAGGAGTCAGTTATAAACAATGATAAATTGTTCAGAAAATTATGTTTTGAAGGACGCTCAGGCAGCCGAGAACGAGAGGAAGGACGACCAGGCCGGCAAGAACGTGAGGAAGGGTGGCCAAGCAGGCGAGAATGACAGGAAGGAGGGCCAGGAAGGCGAGAACGAGAAGAAGGCTGACCAGGCAGTTATTTTTAATTTATAGTAAGGACCACTACAAATTTAATTTTATATTTATAAATAGAGACGGTTATGTGAATCAAAAAACATTTTTGTTAAGCATGTATTTTTTAACAGAATCTTTTGAATATTTCTTTGGCGTCAAAATTCTGCTTTGTGGTACTGAAATTTGATTTTTTTTGTCGATTTGTATCAATATTGATTTTTTGACGTATGATGGATATAAACGCCAGCTAGGCGAGAACGTGTGGAAGGATGACCAGACAGGCGATAATGTAAGGAAGGACGATCAGTCAGGCGATAACGAGAGGAAGCACGACCGAACAGGCGAGAGAACGAGTTGAAGGAGGACCGATCAGGTCAGAGAAGGAGAGGATGACCAGGCAGGCAAGAACGAGAGGAAGGATGACCTGGCAGACGAGAACGTGAGGAATGACGACTAGGCAGACGAGACAACGAGTTGAAGGAGGACCGACCAGGCAAGAACGTGAGGCAGTTCGACCAGACAGGAGAAAATGAAAGGAAGGATGACAAGACAGGCGATAACAAGAGAGAGAGGATGGTCAGGCAGGCGAGAACGTGAGAACATTCGACCAGACAGGCGAAAACAAGAAGAAGGACGACCTGGCAGGCGGGAACGTAAAGAAGGGCGATCAGGAAGGCGAGAACTAGAGGAAGGACGACCTAGCAGGCGAGAACGTAAGGAAGGACGACCAGACAGGCGAGAACATGAGGAAGTTCGAGCAGACAGGCGAGAACGACACAAAGGATGGCCAGGCAGGTGAGAACGAGAAGAAGGACGACCTGGCAGGCGAGAACGTGAGGAAGGATGATCAGGCAGGGAGAACGAGAGGAAGGACGACCTGGCAGGCGAACGTGAGGAAGGACGACCTGGCAGGCGAGAACGTAAGGCAGTTCGACCAGACAGGAGAAAAAGAGAGGAAGGACGACCAGACAGGCGAGAACGACAGAAAGGATGGTCAGGCAGGCAAGAACGAGAGAAAGGACGACCTGGTAGGCGAGAACGTAAGGAAAGATGATCAGGCAGGGAGAACGAGAGGAAGGACGACCTGGCAGGCGGGAACGTAAGGAAGGGCGATCAGGCAGGCGAGAACTAGAGGAAGGACGACCTAGCAGGCGAGAACGTAAGGAAGGACGACCCGACAGGCGAGAACGTGAGGAAGTTCGAGCAGACAGGCGAGAACGACAGAAAGGATGGCCAGGCAGGCGAGAACGAGAAGAAGGACGACCTGGCAGGCGAGAACGTGAGGAAGGGCGATCAGGCAGGCGAGAACTAGAGGCAGGACGACCTAGCAGGCGAGAACGTAAGGAAGGACGACCAGACAGGCGAGAACGTGAGGAAGTTCGAGCAGAGAGGCAAGAACGACAGAAAGGATGGCAGGCAGGCAAGAACGAGAGAAAGGACGACCTGGTAGGCGAGAAAGTAAGGAAAGATGATCAGGCAAGGAGAACGAGAGGAAGGACGACCTGGCAGGCAAACGTGAGGAAGGACGACCTGGCAGGCGAGAACGTCAGGCAGTTCGACCAGACAGGAGAAAAAGAGAGGAAGGATGACCGGACAGGCGAGAACGACAGAAAGGATGGCCAGGCAGGCGAGAACAAGAGAAAGGACGACCTGGTAGGCGGGAACGTTAGAAATGACGACTAGGCAGGCGACAACGAGAGAAAGGACGACCTGACAGGCGAGAACGACAGAGAGGACCGCCAGGCAGGCGAGAACGAGAGGAAGGACGAGCCAGCAGGCGGGAACGTGAGAAATGACGACCAGGCAGGCGAGAACGAGAGGATGACCAACTGTGCGAGAGAACGAGAGAACGACCTACCAGGCTGGCGAGAACGTAAGGAAGAACGACCAGACAGGCGAGAACGTGAGGAAGTTCGACCAGACAGGCGAGAACGACAGAAAGGAGGGCCAGGCAGGCGAGAACGAGAGGAAGGACGACCTGGCAGGCGAGAACGTAAGGACGGATGATCAGGCAGGGAGAACAAGAGGAAGGACGACCTGGCAGGAGAACGTGAGGGAGGACAACCTGGCAGGCGAGAACGTGAGGCAGTTCGATCAGGCAGGCGACAACGAGAGGAGCCAAGACCTGGCAGTCGGTAACGTGAGAAATGTTGGCTAGGCAGGCGATAACGAGAGGAAGGGCGACCTAACAGGCGAGAACGTGAGGAAGTTCGACCAGACAGGCGATGACGTGAGGAAAGTCGACCAGAGAGGCGAGAACGTAAGGAAGGACGATCGGTCAGGCAAAAACGAGAGGAAGGACGACATGGCAGGCGGGAACGTGAGTAAAGACGAATAGGCAGGCGATAACGGGAAGTAAGACGACCTGGCAGGCGGGAACGTGTGCAATGACGACTAGGCAGGCGATAACGATAGAAAGGACTACCTGGCAGGCGAGAACGAGAGGAAGGACGAACAGACAGGCGAGAACGTGAAGAACGACGACAAGGCTGGCGAGAACGAGAGGATGACCAACCGTGCGAGAGAACGTGAGAATGACCAACCAGGCTGGCGAGAAAGAGAGAAAGGACGACCAGGCAGGTGAGAGAGCGAGTTGAAGGAGGACCGACCAGGCGAGAGGACGAGCGGATGACCAACCGGGTGAGAGCACGAGAGAATGACCAACGAGGAAGGACGACCTGACAGGCGAGAACGAGAGGAAGGACAAACAGCCAGGCGAAAACGTGAAGAACGAGGACAAGGCAGGCGAGAACGTTAGGAAGGTCAAACGGCCAGGGGAGGACGAACAGGCAGGCAAACATGAAAGGAAGGACGGCCAGGAAATTACTTTTAATCTATAGTAAGGAATATTGAAAGAATAGGAATAATAGTTAATTTAGAATCTCAGAGGACCACTGTAAATTTATTTTCTATTTATGAAAAGAGACGGTTATGAGAATTAAAAAGTGTTTCTATTAAGCATGCATTTTTCAAAAGAATATTTTGAATATTTATTTGGGGTTTAAATTCTGATTTCTTGTACTAAAATCGGATTCTTTTTTGTCGATGTGTATCAATATTGATTTTTTGATAAATGATGGATATGGACGACCAGGCAGGCGAGAACGAGAGGAAGGACGAGCCAGCAGGCGGGAACGTGAGAAAAGACGACCAGGCAGGCGATAACGAGATGAAGAGCGACCTAAGAGGCGAGAACGTGGGGAAGTTCGACCAGACAGGTGATGACGTGAGGAAGGTCGACAAGACAGGCGAGAACGACAGAAAGGACGGCCAGGCAGGTGAGATCGTGAAGAATGACGGCCAGACAGGCGAGAACGTGAGGAAGGACGACCAGGCAGGTGAGAGAACGAGCTGAAGGAGGACCGACCAGGCGAGAGAACGAGAGGATGCCCAACCGGGTGAGAGCACGAGAGAATGACTAACCAGGCAGGCGAGAACGAGAGGAAGGACGACCTGGCAATTATTTTAATCCATTATAAGGAATATGAAAAGAATAGAAATAATAGTCAATTTAGAATGTCAGAGGATCACTCTAAATTTATTTTCTATTTATTAAAAGAGACGGTTATGTGAATTAAAAATTGTTTCTATTAAGTATGCATTTTTCAACAGAATATTTTGAATATTTATTTGAGGTTTAAATTCTGATTTCTTGTACTAAAATCTGATCCATTTTTATCGATAGGTATCAATATTGATTTTTTGATCAATGGTGGATATGAGCGACCAGGCAGGCGAGAACGTGATGAAGGATGAACAGGCAGGCGAGAGAACAAGAGGAAGGAGGACGGACCAGGCACAAGAACGACAGGAAGGACAACTAAGCAACTATTTTCAATTCATAATAAGGAATTTGCCAAGAATATAAATAATGGTTATGTGAATTGAGAAATGTTTTGAATATTTATTTGGTCTTTAAATTCTGATTTCTTGTATTAAAATCGGATTCCTTTTGTCGATTTGTATCAATATTGATTTTTAGATAAATGATCGATATGGACGACCAGGAAGGCGAGAACGAGAGGAAGGGCGACCTGACAGGCGAGAACGTAAGGAAGGACGACCAGGCAGGCGAGAACGAGAGGATGACCAACCGTGCGAGAGAACGAGAGAATGAACAGCCAGGCAGGCGAGAACGAGAGGAAGGACGACCTGGCAGGCGAGAACGAGAGGAAGGACGAATAGACAGGCGAGAACGTGAAGAACGACAAGGCAGGCGAGAACGTTAGGAAGTACAAACGGGCAAGGGAGGACGAACAGGCAGGCAAACATGAGAGGAAGGACGGCCAGGCAGTTATTTTTAATTTATAGTAAGGAATATGGAAAGAATAGAAATAATAGTTAATTCAGAATCTCAGAGGACCACGGCAAATTTATTTTCTATTCATGAAAAGAGACGGTTATGTGAATTAAAAAGTGTTTCTAATAAGCATGCATTTTTCGAGAGAATATTTCGAATATTCATTTGGTGTTTAAATTCTGATTTCTTGTACTAAAATCTGATTCTTTTTTGTCGATTGGTAACAATATTGATTTTTTGATTAGTGGTGGATATGAGCGACCAGGCAGACGAGAACGTGATGAAGGATGAACAGGCAGGCGAGAGAACCAGAGGAAGGAGGACCATGTAGGCCAGAACGAGAGGAAGGGCTATCTGACAGGTGAGAACGTTTGGAAGGATGAACAGGCAGGTGAGAACGAGAGGATGACCAACCGGGCCAGAGAACGAGAGAATGACCAACTAGGTAGGCGAGAACGAGAGGAAGGACGACCAGGCAGTTATTTTCAATATATAGTACGGAATTTTCAAAGAATAGATATAATAGTTAATTTAGAGTGTCAGGAGACAACTGAAAATTAAGTTGTCTATTTATAAAAAGAGACGGTAATGTGAATTAAAAAATGTTTTTGTTGAACATGCATTTTTCAAGAGAATCTTTTGAATATTTATTTGAAGTTTAAATTTTGATTTCTTGTACTAAAATCTGATTCTTTTTCGTCGATTTGTATCAATATTGATTCTTTGATTGATGGATATGATAGACCAGGCAGGCGAGAACGTGATGAAGGACGAACAGGCAGGCGAGAGAACGGGAGGAAGGACGACCAGGCAGGTACTTATAGTTTAATTAACTTTGTTGATGTGTAAAATTTAAAGCTTTTTCGGGTTTCAATCGTATGCAAAACTACGAAACTTGCCGACGTTTCGTGAACATTGCAGTTCA